>APFE030478959.1:0-11322 GCA_000404065.3 Pinus taeda
ATATATATCACAACTAAAACAATGTGTTATTGAGATGCACAACCTTAAAAAAAAGATGAACGCAACAATGGTATCTAGGGTTATTGTGTTCTCTAATATTCAGTTTCTCATTGCTAGCACGAGATAGTCATCGCTCAACCTCTCTGTGATTGGGACATGGAGCGAACTCAAGCCAATCAACTCTACAATGTGTGTGGCTTGCACCTTAAATTGGGATTCAACTCATACAATCAATTCCCTCGTGTGCGACATTGTCCCTTTTTCCAAAAAAATATGTTGGTAGATAGGGCGATTTGGTTTCAGAGGGGATTTTAGCTCAATAAAAGTTTTTGCTATAATAATTTTTCCATGGACCATTGCAGGCCTCATTGACACCTTCAGGTGCATTGATGGCGGTGCTAAAGGAGTATGTTTCCTTTTGCTTTTGGTGGGCAACTATTGTAAGTCTAGCTCTTATCTTTCATTTTCCCATATGTCGTCATAATTTTCTTTCACAGTTTGAATCTATGGAAAAGCCCTGAGATTTTGGCCCAAGGAATTTTATTTTTTGTATGGGGAATGGGGTTAAGCCTCTCCCATTCTATATTGCTCTATGCAAGCCCTCTGTTACATGGAACATAACAGATGAAGGATGAGCCTTCTTCTTTCCTAGCACAATAGGAGCGATTTACAAATTTTATATTTTCATAAGGAACATGGGGGAAACTCCATTGTTATTTGGGAAAATCACGTGGATTCGATCCTTTCCATTAAAGAAACTATTGCAGAAAAATGGGGTATCCCTAAAAACTTCCAACGCCTACAATACGAAGGGAAACCCTCCATGATCATTCCTTGCTTAAGGAAAACAATATAACAAGAAACTCTACTATTATACTAAACTCTAGACTATGTGGGGGTGCTCTAGGTGCATGGCCAACAAATGGGGGTTTCTCCAGGGGCAAGGCCAACAAATGGCTAAGCAATTTCACTTAAAGATGCAGTCCAGGGAAAGGCTTCAAGAACTGCAACTCAAGGGAAGCCCTCTATTTTGGCAAAACAAAATCAAAACATTCTAGACCCATATATTCTTGAACAAATGGAGAAAGTCCCAACAATGGATGTAAATCTCCCTGAGGTATCATCAATTTTCTTTATTATTTAGTCGAAATTAGTGTTATGTAGATTTAATGGCATTTAGCCAAAACCTGGAGCTTTAATTAAGACGATTTTCTCATTGTGGACTCCAAACTGTGACATATATTTCTACTCAAAGGGCATTTTTATCATTCAATTCAGAACACAGAAGAAACTGGACTACGTTCTAAATGAATGGCCTTGGTTTTGGGGTAGATTCGATTTGTTCATCACCCTATGGTTTCCTGAGTTTGATGCCAATACTATGGTGGTTTCTACCATGCTGATATGGGTGAGGTTTCCAAACCTACCCCTTCCATTTTTGCATCATAATGTCCTTGAAGGCATTGGAAACACATTGGGAAAATATAATAAAAAAATAGCTTCAGGACGAATAGAGAATGAAATCTTCACATATGCCAGAATATGTGTGGAGATTGATCTTAGCAAAGGGATCCTAGATCATATAATATTGGAACATAACAAATTTCATTAGACATAAGTCCTTGACTATGAGAACACAACATTCCGATGTCGCATATGTTTTCAAACAAGTTGTCTACAGAAAACATGTCCTCATGCAAAGAAGAATCCTCAGAAGAAGAAGAGGTGGCCTAATAGACCAAGAGGATAGCAGTTCATAGAACAATATCCTTCTGAGGATGAAGAAGAAGATAACAAGGAAATCCACCCTGAAAAGGATGAAAGGAAGGATATGGCTCATCAGGAGAGAAATTCCGAAACAGGAAACTATTGTTCAGCCAGGGACAATGACCATACATCATAACGGAATGTACCTAGAGGACTCTCCATCGTTGGACGAAATTGGGGGTGAAAAAAAAGCTCATATATCTAAAAGCTCAGATTCTAATAAAGAAGTCCCCCCACTAGGACATGAATTGGCTTTGGTTCTTGTCGAACCAAATCTAGATGGGTGGCAAAAGTGCATAAAAGGAAAAGCAGAAAAGAAAAAGCTATATTTAGTTGTCACCATAATATTTACTCTCTAGTTGTGTTGTTTTTTCTATGTTATGTTCAGTGGTTCTTAGCCTGATAAAAGAACTTATCCGTCATTTTACTATACTTTTAAGTTTCGTCTTACTCTTTCTATGGCTACTTGCATACACATGTTGTGTGCCTACAAAATGTAATTATTATTTTATTAATAAAAATTACGTTTTTTTCCTGTGGAAAAATAAATAAATAAATTTAACCCACTCCCTAACAAAACTTGAAAGATATACTAGTAATTTTGTAACAATCCCAATCTTGTAATATAAAACATGAAATTATCGAGAAGCATTCACAAGGAAAACTAAAGATACACACCGGAGCAAAGGCTCAGGATTGGATTAATATGTTCCCTAAAAATTCAAGGAGGAAAAGTACTGATGTTTAACATAGAGTAAGTGATTGATACAAAAGAGTTAAAGAACCTTTCAAAATGTGGCATAGTTAACTAAATCCTAGTAACATCATAAGGCTTTAAGAGAGTGTAACTTAATAATAATAAAAAAATGGATGGGAATTGAAATCTTGGATTTTAAGGATAAACTATTGGAAATATGTTAAATAATAATTTTCCTAAGAAACGATTGCAACTCCCTCCCAATTGTAGGATTAAATTTTTGTCGAATGATCAAGAGGATTTTTTCTACTTTACTAGTTGATTTCCTTCAATTAATTTTCCTGGTATAAGTCTTGTGATCTCTGTAGAAAACAATTTTATATTTTTTAGTTCATTGTCATAATCTCACAAAATCTATGCTTGAGTTAAGATTTAAAAGTCCTCATCCATGAGGTGTAGATTAGTTAGCTTGGGTGAGGTTTAGTCCCCATAAGGGTATTGGTTCAAATCTCACAGGAGTGGTTGACAGTCTGAGCCACTAGTGAGGGATAAAATTTGTCCCATGGGGTGTCTGGACTCAACTGAGCCTCACATAATCCAGTGACAACATTCTATAGGTGGGAAAATCATTCTTCCATCCAACATCAATGTGATAACATTTTATAGGTGGGAAGCGTTAGTTTTTGTAGCATCGGATGTGTTCTAGCCACAAAATTTGGTGGAGAGACTAAAATACATGAGATATCCAGAACCCAGGAATTGTTTTTGGAAACCACCTAGAAATGACTTAATTAGATTATTAACCAGTTTTTAAATATTTCCTAAGTATAAACTTAGGGAATATGGTTAATTAATCAATACTAATTGAGATAAGGTGAGAATCATCTAGAACTCACACGGATCGATCCAGAGATGATCCTAGCCATTGTTAATTTTAATCTTGGTTGTTGGTGTTCCAAAAGAGGATTATGAGAGGAGGTTGATGTGGTGATGGAGAGGACACTTGAGCAGTTCGATTTCTTAGCAGATCGATTTACAGAGTAGCAACAGTCAGTTTCCAAAGAGAGCTAGAGATTGAAGCAGTGTGAGAGGGGCAAAGATAGTGACGCTAGAAGGAAGTATTCTAGATCCAATGAGTGCATTTGCAGAGAGGCAAAAGAGCCACAGAGAAGTTGACGTAGGGGTAGCGCAACAACTTCTAGAGGCAAGTTCGATTTACTGAGAGGGAAACAAGTCTTCAGTTCCGGAGGTCGGGAAGGAGTCCCTGAGTGTCGGATAAGCATCTTTCCAGCTAGTAGAGGGAAAAATGACTTCATCAGAGATTAGTGAGAGGCTTCACATCAAGCAGGTTGCACAGAGGCTGACGCAGAGGGTTAGAGGGTTGAGTCTCTGAAGGAAAGTTGTGTTAGGGATTTCTTGTGAGCTGAGGAAATTCCTCACTAGATTTTTGCCAGTATTTTTTTCTTTGTAGGATTGCCAGATTTCGGCATCCAATTGTACTTAGAATTTCTCACTGCTGCATAATAATAAAATCCTTAGTTGTTGAACCGATTTTACCAAGTTAGTTTTTTCCGAGGACTTTTGTCCAAAAATAATCGTTTTAAATTTTATGTGTGTGCTATCATTTCTCAGTTTCCAGTGCATTATTTTTCCGCATTATTTTATTTGTGAAGGTTTCAATGTATTTATTTCGATATTTTCCATAGTAGATAAATTGTTAATTAATTAACAATTAGGAGAAATAATATCAGTTGTTGCAATAGGTTTCTAGTTTGGAATTTTCACATGGTATCAAAGCACAGTTGATCAGTTGGAGAGCTCAAAAACGAAGGAGAGGAATTTCGCTGCTCAGCAAGGGAAGTAGGCCAAAATTCCCAAGGGAAGCGCAATCTTTTGCCACGAGGCCAAGTTTCTTGAGGAAGACCGATTTTTCTGAGAGAGAGGCAGAAAAATTCGATCCTTCCAGATCGATTGATTCCAGAGGCAAAGGGAGAAACTCATTAATTTCGTTGAGCAGATCTCTAGCTGGATGCAAAGATTTTTACAGCAGTTCGCTAAAGCAGAGCCAACGTCGGGGTGGAAGAGAGAAGAGCACGCATAAAGGGAAAATTTTCCTCAGGGAACTTCTAGTCTCAAGAATTTCGATTTTCCTTGCAAATCGATAAAAGTTGTTAGGACATCTTCTCACTCCAGAAGGGAGTGTGAGTGGCAGAGCATCAATCGAGCAAAAGGAAAGAGGAATTTTTCAACAATTTGTGGAGATGGCCACAACAGGGCTTCGTGATCAGGATAGGTTGGATGAAGCTTCCAACTATGTCATCTGGAAGGAAAGGATGTCCTTCCTTCTAGATGAATATGGCCTGAAAGCCTACATTGATGTTGTAGTCGCAATTCCCACAGATGTAGATCAACATAAAGAATACAAGAAAGAGATAGGCGGGTGATGCGATTGATCTTGGATGGAGGCTGGGATCATGTTGTTTCACATATAGCTCGCAAAGATACTGCCAAACAGATGTGGGATGCTCTCTCCATATTGTACCAGGGTAATTTTGCGCAGCGGAAGATGTACCTAGAAGATAAGTTGAGACTCATCCGGATGCAGAAAGGGGAAGCCATAGACCACTTCCTTACAAGACTTCAGGAGTTCTGAGACCACCTGTCAGCTGTTGAGGCAGCGCCTCAACCCACAGAGCTAGTGCGATTGGCACTCAATAACATCTCAAAGGATTGACAAGTCTTTGTCCAAAGCATATTGGGCAGAGATAGGCTACCAAACTGGGATAGAATGTGGGTCGATTTGTAGTAGGAAGAGTTGAGACGAGCTTTGCTAAAGAGCTCCATCGAGAGTAGTAGCAACGAATCGAAGAGGATGAAGGAAGAGAAGAATGTGACCCTAGCATTAAAGGGTCCCAGACAAGGGTAGGGGGAACAAAAAAGGAAGAAAAAGGCCCTGGAAAAGTTCAAGTGCTACATGTGTGGTGAGCTCGCTCACTATAATACCCAGTGTCCTCTCAGGAAGAAGGACAAGGAGGAGAAGCAAGACCAATAAGCAACTTCAACAGAGAGCGATAGTTTTTCCTCCAGGCTGGAGGTAGACTTCGTTATGTTTTCCGATATACCTCCAGGAGTGAGGTGGGGCGACTTGTTGTTGTAGCCCCAGAGTGCTACAGTTGGGCAGGATCCTTGAGGATTCCACAACATGGATCATTACTTGGCTACGGGCGCCCACAATATTCAGTAGTAGGATGGATTAGTGGAAGTTGTTGCAATCAGAAACCGAGTGACAATTGAAAAGACTAGTAGCAGTCAGATGTTGGGGAGCGCAATGCAGAGTTGACAACAAGGCAATGTCATAGTGCAGAGTCAACAACAACGCGGATCCTTTAGTGGCAATGTAGATGCGAGTAGTAGTGAGAGACTCTAGAGACAGATGCATCATACTGATCACAGTTGATTTAGTGTTTTAGATTTTTTTTAGTTACAAATGGTGCAGTTGCAGCAACAATAGATGAGAGGGAGTTGCAGTACAGATGCAGTGTTGGCAACAGTATGGCAGCGTCAATAGCAGCACAAATGCAGCGTATATAAGGAGATGATGCAAAGGCAGGGTGTTGCAGCAAGAGTGCAGCATTAGAACACATTCCTCACTAAGAGTGAGTGTTAGTTTTCGTAGCATCGGATGTGTTCTAGCCATGAAATTTGGTGGAAACACTAGAATACATGAGATCTCAAAAACCCGGAAATCGTTTATGGAAATTCCACCTAGAAATTACTTAATTAGATTATTGACCAATTTTTAAATATTTCATAAGTCTAAACTTAGGGAATACAATTTATCATCTAGAAACTTGCGCAGATCAATTCAGAGATGATCCTAGTCATTGATTAAGTTTTAATCTTGGTCATTGATGCTCCAACAAAGGATTATAAGAGGAGGTCGAGGTGGTGATGAAGAGGAAACTTGATTCGTTCGATTTCTTAGTAGATCAATTTCCAGAGTAGTAGCAGTTAGTTGCCGGAGAGAGCTAAAGATTGAAATAGTGTGAGAGGGGCAAAGAGAGTGAGGCTAGAGGAAGTATTCCAGATCTAGTGAGTGCATTTGCAAAGAGGCATAAGAGCCACAGAGAAGCTGACGCATGGGCAGTGCAGCAACTTCTAGAGGCAAGTTTGATTTGCTAAGAGGGAAATGCGTCTTCAGTTCCAGAAGCCAGGAAGGAGTCACAAAGTGTCAGAGAAGCATCTTTCCAGCGAACAAAGGGCAGAACGACTTCATCAGAGGCTAGTGAGAGGCTTGATGTCAAGCACGCTGCGTAGATCAGCGAAAAGACTAAGACAAAGGGTCAAAGGGCCAAGTTTTTGAAGATGTCAGGGATTGCTTGTGGGGTGAGGACATTCCTCATTAGAGTTTTGCCAATATTTTTTTCTCTATAAGATTGCGAGATTCGGCATCCAGTTGTACTAAGAATTTCTCACTGATGCATAATAATAAAACCCTCAATTGTTGCACCAGTTTTCCCAAGTTGGGTTTTTCCCGGGACTTTTGTCCAAATATAATTGCGTTAATTTTATGTGTGTGGTGGCATTTCTAAGCTTCCATCACATTATTTTTCCACAAAACTTTACTTGTGAATGTTGCAGTGTATTTATTTCGATATTTGTCGTAACAGATAAATTGTTAATTAATTAACAATTAGGAAAAATAATATCAGTAGTTGTTGCAATAACGTTCGAGTTTGAAATTTTCACAATCAAATCATTATTCCATCCAACAGTAAGGCTAATTAAGTCGAGAGGCTCATTCTACTGCTAAGTATGAGGGCGATGTGTAATTTTGTTCGTGCTCAATTCGAAGTTGACAAGTGTCCCTTAAAAAAATTATTTTAAATTTTAAAAAAAGTAAGCTATAGTAAAAACTCAAATAATTATACATATTTTGTTAGTTTTAACTAAAAACATTACAAAAAAACAATAATCATTGTGCTCAAATGGTTCATTATTAATATTATAATCTAGTGTGAAAAATTGTACCAAAGGTATTTCATTTTCACTTTTGGAGTTATAAATAAAATATTCCATATTTATGTTCAAGTAATATATTTTATATAACTCTATAGAAATAAACCCATAAAATAATTAAAATTTAGAAAACTTCTTATTTTTTTATAAATATTTCATATAAAACTCAATAAATTGTCTTAAATATCCATATTAACTCTCATATTATATATAACATATATATATATATATATTATATATATATAATATAATATATTATATATATATATATTATATAATAATATTCCGTTTTGTTTATATATCGATAATGTGTGTATATGTGTTAAAGTTGACTTTAGTAAAACATTTTAATATCCAAAGGAAAATGTAATTAAAGGTTAAATAATTTTAGTTTATTTTTTGAAGAGATAATTGTAATTCATTTCAATTTTATATAACATATAATAATAATAAATTATTCAATTTAAAGAGTGAAAAATTACACTTGGTCTATATATAGAGAGATATAAAGCCATTATAGATCCATCTAAATCACCTTATCAAGCAGTAAAAGGGATTAAATATGTTGATGAAGTTTTGCATTCTAAAAAGGGATTTGCATACAACGAAATTTGATCCCTCTCAGCTCTTGGTAGATTCGTTGCTAAGATCAATCTATACTAATACTCAGCCTAACTTGGAAAAAAAATAAGATTTTGAAAATCCTCATCAAGGAACTAAAAGAAAATAACAAACCCTTATGGAATGACCTTAATCCTATAAATCGCCGACAAAGATAAAGTAGATTTAGTAACTTCTACTAGTAAATTTTAAGATAATTAAATCATTCTTTTGAAAAATAAATCATTAATTACATATAATAACAAATTTAGTAAACATAAATAATTAATAATAATCTTTTTTATTAACGAATGAAGAAATCTATTAATTTCAATATATTAAATATCAATAAAAAGAATAAGATAAGATAATTAAATGGTTAATGAATAAACATAACAGATGTTATATAAAAATTAACATAAAATATCATATTAAAAACATGATTAATACATTAAATAAAATATTAAAAAATAATAATAATATCATATCACTAATTTTAATTAAATTTTTGATCTAATATTTTACTATCTATATAATATTTAATATATATATAATATTATTTTTTTTTTATAAGTTGAAATGGAAAATTTATTAATATTTAATAATAATATTTAATATCTATTAAATTAAATATATTTTTCATAGTTTGAATTGATTAAAAAATTAATTGTAATAGTCTTACTTTCTTTAAAAAATTAAAATTATTAATATTAATAAGCCATGTTATTTCTTAACCACCCCTCTTAAAGCACCTTGCACTACAAAATATTTTGAAATGGATAAAAGAATAGCAAGAAGCTCCAAAATCTACCAATTAGGTCATCTGACCTATCTTCAAGTGTAAGGAAAGAGTGCTTTAAGTCATTTCACCTTGGCCAATAAAGATATGTTAAACTAAATGACTTGTATGTCGATAGAAGCTTCAATGTAATGTTTAAAGTAGATCCTTTGAAATATCTTCAAGTGTAAGGAAAGAGTGCTTTAAGTCATTTCACCTTGGCCAATAAAGATATGTTAAACTAAATGACTTGTATGTCGATAGAAGCTTCAATGTAATGTTTAAAGTAGATCCTTTGCTATTTCAGCTAATGAATGAACTTCAACTCGATTAGTCATGGTTAATTATACTGAATGTTGACAAAGGAGATGGGTCATGGTTTAGTAGTGATGGTTTGTGAGGGCACTTACAAAGGTTTAATAGTCTTATATGTATGAAGAAGTAATGAGGAAACGTCTTTATTTTGGATGATTATAATGGAACAGTATTGTTTTTGTTTTTTTGACACATGGTGAATCTGTGTCCTAATCCATGGTAGACCCAGGATCAATCCTCATAGCTCTCTCTATAACACCAAGAGTACATCCAATTACGTGCAAGTTGGATATACTAAGATCCTATGGTTTTAGCAAAGCAAGACCCTTGTGCCGCCAAGGAAGGGGTGGGGCCAGTATACTTAATGAGATTTCAGCTTATGTCTCCCATGCTTCCCCCAAGTAGACTTACAGCCAAACCACACATCATTGTACTATAATGAAACAATATTGTTATGGTGATAAAACTTATAAGTTATTGGTCGGGTCATGGTTTAGTGGTGATGACTCGTGAGATTATTTATTTATAAAAGATTTGATCATTTTACAGATACAAAGAAGGAATGAAGGAATTGAGAAAGGTTTTATTTTTGGATTATTATAATAAAAATAATATAATAATTTTATTTTTAAGTTATAATTATGTTAGATACTAAATTGGTATATGAAATATTTTGTTTGTATGATAAGGGACTTGTTTCTATATAGAGATTTGATTGTTAAAATATTTTAGTCTTTTTGAGATTTGATAGTTTGAAGTAGTCACCATTAGACATCAAATTGGTGTATGAAACAGACTTGGTTCCACACAGATTTAATTGCTAAAATCAATAGAAGTGTGCATACTCTAACCCTTCTAGATTTAAATCAATAGCCACTTATAACATAACACATATTCTTAACCATTAAACCCACTCAAATTGTAAATATGCTTATATAAATTAACAAAAAAAAATACTTAAAATACAGTTACCCTCTTGAAAATGATTCGCCTAAAAAAGTGCCCTTGTGCTAACAGTTTAACCCAACCGGCTTAACTTCAATGGTTGACCCTTGAAGTGTTTGACATTTTAGGGCCAGCTAGAAGCGATCAAAGAGAGTTCATGATACTGATGGCCGAGTTAATAATGTTGCCTAGAAAAATAAATGACCAGATTAAAGTGTGGTTGAAGCTTACCGAGAATGTTTGATGAATGGGAGAAAAGAGGGCCCAAAATCCTCAAATCCCTTTTAGGAATGGAGACGCGCTTCATTATCGTTTGTTTATCGCATTCAAGCAACTCTGACGTCCCTGCTGCATCAAAACGCATCCATAGCCGAGAGCTCCGCTTCCTCTTCGACCTACTGGAGGACTGAAGGCTAAGCTCTGCCTGTGGACTCCTCCCAATGGAGGACTGAAGGCTAAGCTCTGCCCGTGGACTCCTCTCAATGACCGTAGATGTTTTTTTAACCCTATATGCTCCTTTTATCCTCTTCACCAGGGACTTCCCCATTTCTCAACAAATTCAAATCCGATGGAAAACCAAGCCACGGAATTGACATTACAATGATTCAAAGCTTTACAGAATTAATATTTATCATGATTCAAGCTGAGTGAATGATGAACCAGAAAATGCCTACTAAGCGTTGACCAGCCTGAATCATTATACTATTAATTCTGTGGAGCCTGAACCATATGAAGCATGAACCAGTAAATGCCTGTGTTCGCTCAGCTTGAACCACATGAAGCATGAACCAGTAAATGCCTGTGTTCGCTCAGCTTGAACCATATGAAGCATGAACCAGTAAATGCCTGTGTTCGCTCAGCTTGAAACATGATAATTTTTTCAGATTTTATATCCATGGCAAAAAGAAAAACCAAAAACACCGACGACTTGGTAGAAGCAGCTCTGAATCGTGGGAGCTCATGAAGAAGCAGCGCACGCTGTCATTTCAGGCCTGCTCATTAATGGCAACATTTAGGAAGAGGACAAGATCAGGCAGCAGGATATGTGACGTAGGATATGTGACGTTTGTTAAGAGTTCTTATTATTATTATTATTACGGTAAAGGTATCTTTGTAATATTCAAAGAATTTATATGACATATGTATTTTAAAATAAAGATACGTAAAACTATCCAGAAATGAAAAAGAATTTTATTATAAT
>APFE030478961.1:0-12727 GCA_000404065.3 Pinus taeda
TAGCTAAAAACCTTCCTCTAGAATCTCTAGCTCTATGCATGTCATTTTTTATTTTCTTCAAGTCAAGTTAATAGTTCTTTTTCTGATCTTCCAGTTCACTCTAGGTGCAAGAAGAGAGCATACTTAAGAAACTACCAAATCAATAACTTTCTCTTTTCTGATCCTCCAAATCACTTTGCAGTGCAAGAGGAGAGCATATTTTGATAGGTTATCAACTTCTTTCCTTGAAATTTTATGTGTTTTTTTTTTTTAAGAATATGGCTACTTAATTTCACTTCCCTGGCAACGGCGCCAAAATGTTTAGTCAATTTAGTGTTCCTAAATTGATATCATTAATTGTCAACCCGGGGCTCGTAAGCTAATGAAGTGAAGGTGTACTATATGTACTTAAGCAACCTCTTAAAGCTTTTTGCCGTTTGGGGTGTTGTTTATGGTTAATTTATCTTCCTAAGATGGAGTGATGTATTTATAAATAGATGAGTGATGGTGTGTGTAAGGTGAATTCTAGATGAGTGAAAGTGTGTGATTAGTGGTTTCTAACTACTTGCTGAAAAGGAAAACTTTGAAGGAAATAAATGAATTAAAATGAACTGAAAGCAAAGAACCACTTTCTAATGGCATTAGACACCATTCATGCTGCTGCAAATAAAAGGTAAGAAAATCACTTAAAAGACCAATGATAATGTTTATCTCTTTCTAACTCTCTGCCTCTAACACATAGTACTGTGTAAGACACGATTAGGAAGTAGCTAAAGATAAGTCTAAGAAATGAGAAAAATGAGAAAAATCTACTTTAAAGACTAGCTATGATGTTTTTCTCTTTCTAACTCTCTTCCTCTAGCACATAGTATTGTGTAAAGCACGATTAGAAAGTAGTTAAAGAGTAGTCTAAAAGGTACCCAAAGTCAGCTGCAAGTTATTAGTATTCTGATCTCAAAAAGATAAACAATTTATAATAAAGAGACCATTCATATGTTAGCAGGCAGTTTTGAGAAATAAAACTAAAAATCAGCTATGAAAATAAAGTAAAGGCAGCAACTTTGAATCTGTCAGCTGAAACTACCACTAGACATAAAGCAAATACATAACACACAATCAATCACGGGTTAAAAACCTGCAAAAGAACAATGTTGATCAGCTGAAAATAAAGGCTGGAAATTAAATAGCATAAAGGTGAATTACGCTATACATGTATCAAGAAAGAAGAAATGCTGAATGAAAATAAGGAAATGCTGAACATAAAATACTGTACAAGGCTAGCATGAACAGGGGCCCTCCATTCATACAGCCCAAAGAAGACTCAAGGTACTGAAAGCTTCAAAACAGCACTGCTTCTATTACTCCATATGCAGAAAATCACAATCCAAAGTGCTAGAACAACACTATTAAAACAGAGTCTTGAAATGCACTAAAATTATAACAGGTTCATAAAAACACAGCAATAATAAAGTTTTAATAAGCGTACGCAGACGCAAGTTTTTATAGGCATCTGGAGGATAGCCTAATGCGTACAGCTAAAACTGAAAAACAACTAACTGTCATGCGTAATAAAGGTTTAATCAACACGTCATAAGCCTGCGTGGATAGATGGAGGTTCTGGTCGTTATGGGTATTGAATCCAGAGTTGGATTATGTCTCCCACAACCTGCGTAATCACGGACAAGTCATCGTTTGAGCTGACGTGACCCAACAGCTTACACATCACCGTTAAGCTGCCTTTGTTGACCGTAACTTGCCCCCTTTTGACCGGAGGTGCAGATGACGTGGATGGCTCAATCAATAGCACAGGAACCTCGAGCACCTTGATTCCTAAGTGCCCATGTGGCTCATTTGGAAAAATGGCACGTGGAACCTTGAGATTAACAAAAAGGTTGCGGAATCACCAGATGGCTGCGGAATCAGCAGATGGCTGCCGGAATCGGCAGAGAGCTGCGGAATGCCTGTAAATATGTCAAAATCTAAACAAAACACTCACACATAGCAAAGCTCACTTGATCATGCTTAATGACATCTAATGTAATGATCTGGGTGGTTTTATATTGAAAATGAGGCAAAAGAGAGAGGTAAGTGATGAAAAACAGTAGGTAATAGTGGATGGTGAGGTGTAAGTTAGAGGCTCTACACTAAGCCTTAGAACAGTCTTTCCCTCCTTGATGCCCTAGGTTTCCAGGAGAATATGATAGGGTTTTATGTTTGTCCTACCGAACACAAATCCCTAATGGAGTCGCCAATTCTACTATAGGGATTTGTGTTCAGTAGGAAAAACATAAAATCCTCTTAAGTTATCTCAAAAAACTAGGGTAGACAAGGTAATGAAATACTGTTCTAAGGCTTAGAACTTTCAGAAATACAAGAAGTAGAGTATGTATTAAGAAGATGAGAAGAAAGTGAGATTGTGAATCCTCGCATGTAGGTTTGTTGGGGTGTTCAGTGCAGCTGGGAAGCACTCCTAGCTAGCTCCAAAACCTAAACCTGAACATAAAGAGAAAATAAGTAAACCATCACAACATATTAATCTTGATAATCAAAACTATAAGAAACATCTAAACATTACTAAATAAACAAATATAAGCCAAACTTCCAAGCAATTATTGCTAAACATAATAATTAACCATTAGACAACAATTAGGAAAAAAAGGAAGGAGATTACAACCAATATATGTAGTTGCGACAACACCTCCTCTAACTCCTAGCTCCAAAAACTTTATCTCTCATGTTAGATCTCAACAACATAACATTACAATGAATTCTCATCCCTTTATCAATGGCCAAGCCTCCAATATATAGGAAAGTCGAGGCTATGAAGATTTCTTAATTCATCTTTAGTTCAATTTGGAAAAAGCTTTGGGGTGAATAATTTTTCCTCATGAAAATTCTTTTGTTCACTTGTTAGATTCTTTAATGCTTAGGAAAAAACTTCATCATGCTTTATGGCTCTTTCTCACTTTTATATGTTTTTATTATTCAAGAAAAAGTTGCAGATGAGGATAAAGAGATCACATTCCACTATATGAGTTTCCTCAAATAAAAAAGAGTGTCATCGTGAGTTTAACTCGAGCTTTTTTCTCATGACTTAGGTGAGGATTTGGTAATGTTGGTTTTATGGGCTAGGATAATGTTGTCTACATGTAAAGGAATCACATTATAATGCACTTGTGGAGTACAAAGGGTGCATTATAATCTTAAATAGCCTAGCAAAAGGGGTATAAACAGGTGTATTTCAACCAATAACATAACATTGTAAGCCTCTTCCCAAGGTCTTCGTCACCATCATAGAATAACATAATTCTACACATGTGAGTAAAGGAGTTGACTTCGAACATGCAAGAATTCATCCGATTACTAGTCAATGATGAAAATTGTTAACAAACATGAGGATGTCCACTGATAAGGATGATGGTCTCCAAGATGCTCAATATAATCTAGTGAGTGTGAATAGATGAACTAATGTTGAACACTCATATAATAATTCAATTGGGAGCCAATAACGAAAACCCTTAATCAAACACATGGAAACCTGCCACTAAGGACTTCAAGCTCTAGGGTACTGTGGTTTTTCTTGCTCAACTTCCCAGATAATGTGTTGAAGTCAATAGGAAGGGATCTGTCGAATGTGGGAAATAAGGATTCCCACATCAACCGACATGAAACAATAATAAAGTGATTGATTTTGCAGTGATTTGGAACAATGAGGTGAATTGACTCAGGTCAAATGGACACATGAGATACTGGTTGATAAGGTCAACGGATAGTAGGCAATCCCTTGAACAATAGAAGGAACGACATCAAAGAGACTAGGCATATTAGACTCAAGAACACCAAAGAGTGTTAGGATACAAGGATGTAGGGACATCGGGGTATCAAGGCTAAACTTGTAATATGGTAGGGTTCAAAGAGAAGTTGAAAAACAGTGACTATGCTAGACAAGTGCCTTGTTCAAGGGATGGAAAGTAGATTGCTGCCATAAAACTTTCAACTAAAGATAGATAGCAATTACTGTTCTTTCTTCCAATTTTTTCCCAATTTGCCTAGGTTTAACAAGTCCAAAAGGATAAAATCGATGGAATTTTCACATTTAGAGTCTGAAAAGAGCTTAACGAAGACTCTAAGGGGGTTCCTTTTTCATGATTGATGATCGGGTGCAACAATGGGTTAATAGTATACCCGACACAATTCCTTTTCTATAGTTAATCTATTGAATCCAGATAAAGTTATAAACCTATTCTCAGTAGATGTCCACCTCATTTTGTTACGAGTATGAGGGGAAAGAAGTAAACTTGATATTCTTCATAAAAATTTAAACAAGTTTGACGAAGAAATATCATAGTATATTTTTCAGTTTAAAGAGTGAGAAAAAGACAGAAAAAGAATTACTCAAATATGTTTTGTAGAACTTTTACGAGCCTGAAATAGGTAACTTGGGGCTTTTTACAGTTTAATTAGTGAGAAAAATTTCCTAAAAAGAATGCTCAGTCTTCTTCGTGGGAGTTTAATGAGCCTAAAGAAGGAAACTTGAGGTTTTCCAAATTAATGAGCAAGAAAAATACCATAAAAGAATTATGGGACAAAGCACAAGCTAGTGAGGTGCTAAACGTAGTACCTTTTTGAGTGGGTCCTCATCATAGTCTGTAAGTTTGTATGCCCCTTGAGAAAGTGTTGGGAATCACGATTGATATTAGACAAAAACCCACAGTGTTAGCCAATGATTGCATCACTAGAGATAAGGATCCATAAGAGGTGGTTAGTCCATGTCACAAAACACACAGGGAGAGTTTGTTTATCCAATGTCCAACAATATCCCCCTTACCGAGAGCTAGATGTGCATCGAACTCATGACCTACGCTCTGATATGACTTGTTGGGAATCACAATTGTCGTTAGACCAAAACCTATAGGTGTTAGTCAACAATCACATCACCGAAGATAAGGATCCACGAGAGGTGGTTAGTCCATGTCACAAAACACATGGGAAGAGTTGTTTGATCCAATGTCTAAAAAAGAACCCAAGTAACAGTGTAAGGACTAAGGAATATGGGTGGAATGGTTCCTACCCCCATTAGATTGACTGAGTTTCCTTCTGAGTATAACTCTTGAACATGTGTTAAAGCGGAAGGAACAAGCTCTTATTCATTAAGGGACAATATTCCCAAATGATTTGTGTTCAGTGCAGATGGAAAGGGGATTGAGACATGAGGTTGGAACTAATCCCAAGGTTTCTTAGCTAGATACATCATGTCCTTAATAACCTCATCTGAGGGGAGGAAAGTGGTGAGAAGATTAGTAGAGGGAGTGTCAATGGGAGAGTTCATAGGACCATGGGCTCCAACCAAATAAAGAGGAGATTCAAATGTATACTAAATAGCTTGACTAGCTAGTTCTGCCAATGAAAGAAGCATTTGATCTCCATAAAAATCAAAGGTGGAAGGGCTCAAGATGATCCCTAGATCCATATATCCGGTAGCTATAGCAGAAACCACAGAAATTTCCATAGGAACCTTAGGTGGCGATAGAGGGAAACACCCCAAAAGGGAGGAGTCTTTCAAAAAACCGATACCAAGACCAATGAAAGGTTCAAGAGTACCATCCACTAAATGAAAATTGCTAGAAGTCGAGGGTAGAAAGTTTGGGTTGAAAAAAGATAGCTAAACCATTATCAAAAATTTTCATTGGTGAGGAAAATAGATAAGCCGAAATACCAATGAAACAATGACAGTCATAGCATAAGTCCAACTATGCCCCAACAAAATATTGTAAACGCGTGGGTGATCAACAAATTCAATATCAACCAGGTTCATTTTCCCTCCAAGAGTGATGGGAAAATAAGAAAGATATCCCTTAGGGATGGAAGTGTGGCCATTAAAAGCCTTAGTATAATTCAATGGCAAAGCAAGAGTGGTCGAACCCAGGGGGAGCCAACCAAAAGTAACCATCACATAGGTTGACACACCTTCATCTATGACAGTGTGGTTAATGGCTTTGATTTTCGCCATAACTTGCACCTTGAATGCAAGTTGATGGGAAAGGCGAGGTGAACTCTTCTCCATGTCAAAAATTGCTAGATTGGAATCCTGAGGGTCAATCCCACCCATGGATGAAAAAAAAACTTTTCGTTGTGCTAGGGAACTTTCTAATACATTGAGTGGAAACATAGGAGAGGGTGTCTACGCCAGATCCTCTACAATATTGTAGTTATAGGAAACACAAGTAGATGGATTATGTGTTGTATGTCCTTAGTGAATATCTTGCATGGGAACTTGAATTTTCCTTTCGTTTATCAGATTGAGAAGTAGAATATTCTTGGGCTTGGGTGTTCAGAATAGATATTTGCTCCTCAGAAGGATAGGTCTTGTTCTAGTTCTTATTTTTATTTCTTTTGGATTACTATGTAGATTGCATAGAGTTGATCACAGTGGATAGAGGAATAATATTTTGATCAAATTTATTTGAGGTGGGGGTAGCAATAATGAATAACTGGGTAGTTTTCCTGCTCAACTATATGACATTGGTACCAATGGTAGCAACAATGAGATCTTTGGCATAAAGACTAGATTGTTGTGAAATGAGAGTACCAGAAGTTCGGGGAGAATAAGGGATTAAGTCATAAAGCATGTCAGATTGCGAATAGATAAGGTCTATATTTTCGGCATGACGAATGACTTGGTTTTTGTTAGATGATCCAAAGATAATTTATTATCATAGGTTATAAAATTGAAATAAAATAATTATTAATTTAAGAAATTAAATTAATAATTATTATTCTAGAATGATTAATTATTTAATGGAGACAATTAGAAATTAGTATATGTTGTAACAAGATATGACTCTCCAAATGTGTCGTATCTTAGGCTCTATTTTAGGAGATTAGTTAGCTAGTTGTTTGAATAGCATTAATGTAAATGGACACTTGTTATTTAATAAGTGATCCATAATTAGAGGTAGTTAGGACATGGAGCTTATAAATAGCTCATTGCAAGAGTGTTTGGTTGTTCGGGTGTAAACTCTTGCAAAATCAATTATGTAATTATTTTTTCTGATTAATAAAATTATGTGTCTGAGGACACTTCTGCCATTAGTTTTCTATAACAACTTCATACACGGAAACGTCCTTCACATTTGGAGGTACAATGAAATTTCAGAACCAATAAGATAATAGTTGATCCAAAATGGGGGCCTTTACTAACTTGCACCTATGTCTCCATTCATGGATGTGGTCGAAGATGTGGGTGGAAGTGTTCTGGCATGGGGTTTTCAAGAGTTCTGTTCTGATTTTGTAACAAATTGGTAGTTGTAAGTGCTTCAAGAATTCCATGGTGAGGGTATTAAAGTTGCTAACATAGGCATGTGGTAATTCAATATACCACCTGGCAGTGTTGCTAGTCAAGGTGCATGGGAAGAGTCTGAGTTGATTACTATCATCAAGCATAGAATTGGAAACACAACAAAGATGGTATACAGTGGCATATGTTATCAGGTCATCTCCCTGCTTTCCCTCAAACTTAGGAATGTTCGCATAAATTTTGCGTGGGGTTGGAGGCTATAGCAGTTATGGTTGATGGGATCATTTGTCAACTTGTATAGATTCAGGATGTCTAATGTAGTCAAGAAAGGGAATGGAATGGGTGCATTCGAATCAGACCAAGGAAGAGCAAGATGACTAGAGGGACTAAGAGGTCCTCCCATCAACGAGTTTCTATTTAGGTACATAGGTTGCGATGGATATTAGTTTTAAGAAGTGGTGGTGGGGTTGTGTAGAGTGATGAGCCATAAGGCATGCCCCCAGCCTGAGGAAGGTTACCAATAAACTGGTTGCCCCTAGGATAAATATTTCTCCAAACAAATGCAAATGGTTGAGTTGGGAATGGAACACCATTGGTCACATAAGATGGATTAGGTACGAGACCACAACCAATGGGGTAGCCATCGATAGGAAAAGAATCAATCAAAGATGGACCCTGTTGTACCACATATTTCATGGGTGTAGGAATTCCCCCAATGGGTGGGTCAGTACGATAAAAATTGCCCCTACTTTGTAGTGGCGGGGGAGTTGAACCAAACAATGGACTCCAACCAAACAAGTTGTTGAAGGTCGTTAGACTAGGAACACCAAGGGACAACATGAAAGGAGTATGGAAGTAGAGGCAATAGAATGTTGAAAACCACCCCAAGTGTTTGTACTTGAGGTCCCTGGATGAACCATAGGTTATACATTAAGATAACCCACAACATATGTGGAACTTGAGACAGGTGGGTTAAATGCGCAGTGGAACAAATGTGTCCACAAAATACCATGACTCACTAACAGTCAATGGGACGTTCAAAGGGGAAAATAACAAAGACATTGTAGGTAAGGGTGCAACTTGAATCAAGACAGGTCCAAGAGGATCTATAAGTGGAGGATATAAGGAGGTACTAGTCCTTCATTAGAAGGGTCCTCGGACAGAATAGACTATGGGTCAATATAGTGTGATTCAAGGTTTGAAACTGAACACTAACTCGCCTTAGCAGTGGGGGAATTTGATTTTACAAAATTTTATTAACTGATGTATTATATGTAGTCTCGATAATAAAACAACACACACCTAAAAATAAAAAAAACTCTAAAATAGATCAATAAGCAACTAGAAAACTCTGTATGATAGCCACAACTAGCTAGAGATGCAACCCAGTATCAAAGGGATATAAGAGAGAGTCGGTATAAAGTGATATTTATAATTACTCTTGAGCTTCACCCGAACCTCGTTAAGAATGGGCCAAGCACTCTCATGAAGACAAGTACCCTCCCAAAATACCAAATATGGATTAGGTTAGTCTATCTAGGTACAGGGGCATCCCACCCGAGTCACCTTTTGTACGTCCCTAGAAGTATGGCCACTAATTTCACCTCAAATCATAGACACCACTAATCCATGGTACACAAAATACCCACCGAATTTCAATCAAAGGCAGGATGCCTTCTCTCACACTCTGATGTTGCCTCATGCTTAAATCCCTTGTTAGAGGAGCAGTCCCAGATGATGTGAGTGCTTTAATAGGATTTTCTCTCTTTAATGACACTAGTTTGGTTTTGTACTCTTGGGGAGTTGACTTACACAGGCTAACCCAAAACTCTAGCATAAACTAACATATGTATATCCTGAAAAAGTGTTGTTGATTACTTTTATTATGAGATTAAATTTAAAGTTACTTTCTTAATGTCTTCGGAAGGGTGTTGATGTATGAAGTTTTATGAGACTCTTGACTCAAACCATGCAAATCACTTTCTTAGTTTTTCTTTCGGTGAAGAGTAATTCTAAAAGGAGAGAGTAAAATACATAATTTTGCACAATAAACAAACAAAATACAAGTTCCACTGCACCTAAAAAAAATGCACACAATGATACTTCAATTACATACACACTAATGTACTGAACATCAAGCAGATTAAGCAAATAATGTTTTTTTTCTTTTAGGATGCAAGTAGATGCAAGCTACACTAAGTTTCAAAATAAAATAAGACTACAACCATAATAATCATAGTTTGAGACAACAGATACCTTAATACACAAACAATAAAAACATAGATAGTGGGAATCACAAGAAAAGTGGCAAAAAAAAGGTTTTAAGCACTAACGCAAGCTAACATGCCAATACAGTGTGTTATAGGCAGGGGTTACACACTGTAGATAAGGGCTAGACAACATAATAACGCTTTGGTGTCTGTTGCATACAACGTTACACAATTTTAACTTAGAATAAGAGGATCTGGGTCTGAGAAAAGTGCTTAGATCAGTTAGATTATTAAGCATGCAAACAACGAATAGGAATTTAAGTAAAGGAAATATCAAAGAGAGAGAATTTCGAAGAGGGAAAAATAAATCAGGAAGAATAATTCTAACGAGTGGAGTCACCACTTATGCTATAGGGATTTGTGTTCGGTAGGACAAATGTAAAACCCTCTCAGGTTCTCCCGAAAACCTAGGGAAGACAAGGTAAGGGAAAGATTGTTCTAAGGCATAAAACTTTCATAAATGTAAGAAGTAGAGTAGATATTAAGAAGATGAGAAGAAAGTGAACTTATGAATCCTCACATGCAAGTTTGTTGGAGTGGTCAGCGTAGCAAGGAATTGCTCCTAGCTAGCTCCAAAACCTAATCCTACACATAAAGAGAAAACAAGAAAACCATCACAACATAATAATATTGATAATAAAAACTATAAGAAACATCTAAACATTACTAAATAAATAAATATAAGCCAAACATCCATGTAATCATTAGCTAAACATAGGAATTAACCATTAGACAACAATTAGCAAGAAAGAATAAACGATCTATATTAATGAATTGGAAGGAGATTACAACCAATAGATGTAGTTGTCGCAACACCTCCTCCAGTTCCTAGCTCCAAAAACTCTCTTTCTCTCTCAAGTTAGATCTCAACAACATAACATTACAATGAATTCCCATCATTTCCTCAATGGCCAAGCATCCAATATATAGGCAAGTGGAGGCCTTGAAGATTGTCAAATTCCTCCTTAGTTCAATTTGGGCAAAAGCTTTGGGGTGAATAATGTTTCCTCATATAAAAATGATTTTATCCACTTTTTAGATGCTTTAATGCTTAGGAAAATGCTTCCTCATGCTTTATGTCTCTTTCCTACTTTTGTATTCTTTTTTTATTTAGGAAAAATTTGCAGATGAGGATAAAGAGATCACATTCCACCATATGAGTTTCCTCAAATAAACAAGAGTGTAATTGTGAGTTTAACTCAAGTTTTTTTCTCATGACTTAGGTGAGCATTTGGTAACGTGGGTTTTATAGAGAAAGACAACGCTGTAGACTAGGATCATGTTGTCTACATGTACAAGACTCACGTTATAATGCACTTATGGAGCACAAAGGGTGCATTATAATCTTAAATAGGCTAGAAAAAGGGGTATGATGGGGTGTATTTCAACCGACAACATAGTATTCTCCTCTGAGCTGATGAGGAGGTATTTTCATAGATAACAATGGGAGTTGGGGTTTCTTGACCAAAGGTATTATTTTCTGGATTTTTTTCTTGAAAAGGAGGGATTGGATCTAATTTTTCATTTGACAAGTCCCCTTGTGAGGGTTTATCCAAAGGATGCTCTAAAGATGGTGCTTCCTAGTTTGACTCATTTTCGTCCTTTGAATGCTAGAGAAATGTGAATATATTTATCCCTTAGACACACCACAAGGACATATTTTCTTCCCGTTTATGTGTAGCCTTTCTTTTACTTGCCACTACTGTGAATCCACCATCAGGGGGAAGGTTGAGTTGCCAATCCATTTCTTATGTTAGGTTTTTGGGGTGGTTTCAAAGGGAAATCCCTAAACAGGTGACCATAAGTATGAAATTGACGGCACTTGAAGGGCATCTACTCATAGTCAATAGGATGCTCACATATTATATGATCATGGCTTAAATGGATGCTTACTGGCAAAGGCTTTGTGATTCCAAGTAGACACAAAGTTGTGCATATGAAGTATATCTCCTTTGTTTTGTGATGTCAGACATCATAATGAATTGCCTTATTTTGTTGTCTAAGTGAGCCAGGAATTCTGGATCCCAATATTCATGAGGGAGGGAATATGATTAGATCCTCACCTGAAGGAAGGAGAAATCTTTGTTTTCAGGATTCAATCTTGGAACCCATGGTTTCATGAACAAACCTATTGAGTTCATGAAATATGGACAACATAGTTACTAATCAAACAACAACTATTACCTCAAAACAAGAACTCTAGCCAAAAAACCCCAAAAGACCATGAAAAAACAAGCTAAAAAAAAAGTTTTGATGTTGGAATAAATTTTTTTTTTTTTCAGGCTACATTTTCAACATTTTTTAAAAATGACAGTAAAAACCTAGTTTTTTTGTGCAAAAAACACCCTGAAATGAAAAGTGTTGATGTTGGAACAACGTCTTTTTTTTTCAGGGTAAGTTTTCAACATTTTTTTAATAATGACGTTAAAAATAAAATATCATGACTCCTAAAAACTCTAAATTTTCAACAATTTTCAAACATGACATTAAAGATAAAATATCACGTCTTTGAAAAGTCTTAAAATTTCAACGATTTTTAGGCATGACATTAAATTTAAAATATCACTTCTTTGAAAAACCTTAGAATTCCAACAATTTTCAGGCATGGTGCTAAGAGAAAACACTTATAATTGTTTTCAACCATAGCATTGAAGATAAAATATGATGACTTAGAAAAACATTAAAATCTTGACAATTTTTCAACCATGGAATTAAAACCAAAAATTATGACTACAAAATATTCTTAATTTTTCAAAATATTTCAAGCATGATCTTATGGAAAAAATTTATGACTTAAAAAACTTAAAAAATGAACACCTGGATGAAAGAGTTATTATACCTAGAGTAATTTATTTTTTAAATACTAAAGGTATTACATTTTTAAAATCTTAGCCTAAGATAACTTGATACATTGCAACAAATATTTAAAAAACAACCATCAAATTGACACACAATGTAGGTGAACTCAATCCATTGTAATGAAAACTTAAAGACCAACTACGAAATTATCACATTGTGGAGGCAGAATCGATTCATTATAATGAAAATTTTAAAATCAACTAATCAAATTGCACATAATGGGATCGAGTTACCAGATTTGCATTGACATGGACTCTGCAGAATAAAAATAAAATAATAATAAATAAAAATGAGAAAAAAACAAAAGAAAACAAAAATTCAA
>APFE030478969.1:0-17451 GCA_000404065.3 Pinus taeda
AGACCAATTTGGTCTCAGTGGACGTTAACCATCATCATCATCATCATCGTGTCATTTCTATGCTTCTTCTTATACATTATTAAATTGTTATATTTATTCACTAACCATGGTGAATAGGGAATAAGAGCACATGGGAAGCCATTGACAGTTTTTAAATTTATTGTTATTATTGCAAATCATTTTTCTTCCACACCTATTCTTGCAACTCCAAACTTGTTGTGGGTGCAAATCCAACTCACAATCAATGCTACAACTTACATCCATTTCATTGTTACAACTATTACTCTAGCACGTTTCTACAACTACTTTGGCTCATTACTTCTACTTCTACTCTAACCCATTGTTGCAACTCCCACTTGTGTCCATGGATGCAACTCCTACTCTGACCTGTGTTGCAATTCTCACTCATTTCCTTAGTTATAACTCCAAGCCATGATTGTTGAAAATCCAAACTAAGCCATTACTACAACTCCAATATAATTGTGCTAACTCAATCATTCAAATGAACAATTGTTACCTTTGGATCAGTCATACACATAACAATCAGTCTTCTCAAGAAGAAAACTGACAAGAAGCAAGTAGGTGATCAGGATAAAAATATGACTCACTTGCCACCTATCATACAATTGATTAATTCAACATTTACCTGAAGTCCTTTTATCTATGAGAAAAAAATCTATTAGGATGGAACAACCTGACTCTCATAGTTATCCAACATTCTCAATCACTTCATTTAGATATATTATGCTCTATATAAAATGGAGGGAGTCATAAGAATTTAGGACAAATAGACATAGATCGGATATTGCATTGAGATATTAAGATAAAGTGATGTAACTCCATTCCCACATAATTTGAAGTTCATTTTTTTACTCAATGGTGTGTTGAGAATTTGAATCTACCTATCTTCTTAACCTAGTGTTAGTCCAAGGAGGTAGGGCCTCCTCCTTAGTCAAGTATTATTGATATTAGTATATAGTTTTTGTTTATATTATTTTTTCAGTCATGATTTTATGTTGCTGCAATTCAATTCGATTAATTTACATTGTTGTAAATCGATCAGCTTACATTGTTGCAATTCAAATAGTTCATGTTGTTGCAATTCCATTTGTTTATGTTGTTCCAATTCCTACAAATCACATTATGTTACATGTTACAATTTTGTTTTCATCAATTTTCTATTTACTTTACTAGAACTCATTGGTTTGTATTGTTGGAACTAGGTACTAAATTTTTGTACTCTATTTCTAGGATTCGACCAAATTATTTAATAGTTTTGTTCAACAACTAAGTCGTACTTGTTTCTTTCATAAGAAAGGAGTAATTTGATAAGTTTATATTTCATTGCATCTCATCATCTCTACAATTGAAACTCTTTTAGAGCTTACATGATTACTTCATTACTTCAATAAGTCACCTTATGGTTTATGTGTGATTTCTTTCCTTTAAAGAGTGAATTTATTTTTCTGCAATTTAGGTTAGCATTTACATTTTTGCAAAGTGTGGATTGGACTATGATCTTGGCATGGAATTAGTCGGTGACTTGATGATGCATTATAAATCTTGAACTGTGACAAACATATAGATTACTACAACTTCATTTACTCAAATAGAAATGTACTAAGCATATATGGTGCATGACAGCTCATAAGCTGTGTAGAAATTCCGTATTGACAATCAAATGAACAACCCTTCGATTGTCTCACAAGTAATTCAAGGATAATTTAAAGGCCCATTAGAGAAAGTAGAATTTGTACACTTTGCACCCATTTAGATAAGGGTTTGGTTTGATAGTATTGGTTTGAATATTGTCATGTAAAACAAACAATCAATTGTTTTAGGAAAGGAAATTTGCAAGGCCTCCAAAGCATTAGCAGTGATGGAAGTAGATTGTTTTATTTTCATGGGAGAAAGAGGACTATTGAGTGTGCCTATGGTGAAGAAAAGTAAAGTGGGACTAAGGCCACAAGTCTCTATGATACAGTTGATAAGAGGAGTTCACAAAGAGTTGAGCAGTCCTCATATCATTTCACTGTAGTCTAGGTGCAACAAGACCATCACCACCATTCATTAGAAGAGGATTGAGGAAGTGGAGGTGTCTTCACAAACTCTTTTTGAAACAGTTGTATTCTCACAATCTATAGAGGGGAATGGGAAAGGTCATGCAATAGGGAAGTAGGAAAGATAACAAAAATGAGATAGTTCACCTAGCATCCTATGCGAGTAGGTTAGTCTAAGCATAGCAGCGAAGAGAAGCATGGAGATTTCCACTTAGCTAGACTTGGAGAGAGAAGAGGAGATAGGAGAGGATGATAGAAACCCTATAGCTATTTTGATCTTTTGCAAGAAGGAAATTAGCATCTATGACTTTCAATTAACAATGGGAAAAATTGGAGTGTTGGATTGTTCACTGAAGAAAGTGAAGTTAGTATCATGAAACTTGAAGATGAACTATTGTTCAAAAATGATGGTTGCTTAAAGTCTTAGGAGGGACTTCTAAGCCTTTATTAATTGAGATAGTCTATGAGGATGATACATTTTCGTTGGGAAATGCATCCATTGTGTGTTGAGGATAAGGCATCACACCATTGGACAACTAGTAGGAAGATCATTTTCTTCTTAAGGCAATAGAGAGTTTAGTAGTCTACAGGGATAGAAAGAATGGATGGAAAAGAGTGCATTTGATGTGAGGATGGATATTCTCACAAGATAGATGCAATGGTTGGACTAGCTACCCATTCATTCCAAAATGTGGGGGAGCTCAATATGTGTTAATATGTTAGAGGTAGTTTGAGTACAAATGTAGGAGTATGTCATGGATTGGATGGAGTGATTCTCCAGCA
Source organism: Pinus taeda (assembly GCA_000404065.3). Lineage (NCBI taxonomy): Eukaryota > Viridiplantae > Streptophyta > Pinopsida > Pinales > Pinaceae > Pinus > Pinus taeda. The sequence continues at coordinate 2,844 of APFE030478969.1, forward strand.
CAATGAGATTGAGGAGATCCAGAGACAAGTTATTGGGATCCCTCTAAAGAGTTCAATAGGTGGTTCAAAGCTTATAGTGAGCTAGTGTCCCCATTGCTAGTTTTACTTATAGAAATATCAAGATTTTAGGCCTAGAGTTAGGGTAATAAAGTTTAGTAGAGATTCAAGCAAATGTGATAGGAAGTTGAAGTAGAGGATGACAAATACACTTGCATAGAGGTATGTCAAGATATTAAGAGTAAGGAATAGTAGCCATGAGGCAAAACTTGATCATCTCAAAGTGACTTCAGTTGATGACTTGAATGATTAGGCTATTAATTGGATGACTATTAAGGGAAACAATGACATTGAGAAGGGGAGGATCTAAGACCATTAGGCTTAAAGGTGCATTGTTTGAATGAGTACACTCAAACATATCGTGGATGAGTCTTCAATTTAGTTACCTATATGAAATTTTGGTTTCCTTACCTTGACACAACATGGGTGATGTGCCATCGCATGTTGGATAGTCACAAGGGATGGACACACCCATGGGTGGGTGAGTGAGATTCAATCATACAACGCATTAAGGAGTCTTGATAAGTGGGCAAGGTAGAATGAGCATGTCTGCTCGAGTGAGAGCCACCATATGAATTTGAGTACCATGCTAAGTTGCGACATGGTGGGGCATGTCACATGGCATGGGTGTGCCCATGTTGGGGATGAGGAGTAGATTGTGCACCATTTACATTTCAGTTGAGTGGAAAGCATGAGCACAAGCTTGTTGGGTGAGTGAGTGTGATAGCATGTTGCACATAACCAAACTTTTAGGTTTCATATTTTGCAAGTGCAAGTAGAGTGAACATTGGCCAAAAACAAGTTGAGGATGTGGGTGTGATAGAGATACGTCAACCCAAGCAAATTTGTGGGCACATGATGGTTGGTTGGAGGAGGCGAATGGGCATAGGAAAACATACACACGTTGGCCCAAATTACACCAACTGATGCAATGATTCGTTAAGCACGTAGGTGGTCGCATATGAATTTGACGATCAATACAACCATCCAAGGGAGAACACAGAACATGAAGAGACACACAACATAAAAACACATTGCAAAGTAGAACAGTTTTGTTGCAACAAGATAGAGCTTTGGCATGAGACTAGACCCACGGTTGAGGCCACGCACTACCTGTCTTAGGTAGTGTCGTGTGGGCCCTGGAAACGAGCGTTGCAGTGATACTTTCATGTTCACAAGAATTTCACATTGCATTGAACATCAAAACTACATGAAGCTTGGACGGAACAGAATCGAGAAAAAGGAATTGTTTGTAAGAATATTCAATTCTTGCATGCAAACTGTATGGTCGCTATGGTAGGGATGAGGCTTCACGCATGATCAACCAAACGCAGCGCAATCCCACCACACAAAAGAGACGCCGCCCTACTTCCCCCGCTGCCCTATATAAGCCACACGACCCTCCCTTCACTCACATAAAGCAGGAGGAGAAGCAGAAAGGTCAACAACAAAAAGTTTAGTTTAGTCCTCTAAAATGGAGATCACTCATACGCTGCTGGAGGACGTTCCCGGCTTCATCCAAGTCTACGAGGACGGCTTCGTCGCGCGCTTCGATCACCGCCTGACGCCCGCGTCAACCCAAGTGGCCTCTGACGGCGCCAGGTCGAAGGACGTAGTCATCGACCCCGTCAAGGGCATCTCGGCTCGGCTATTTCTCCCCGCCGAGCTACCCCTAGCTCAGAAGCTGCCGCTGCTCTTCTATTTCCATGGTGGCGGCTTCTGCATCGGCACCACCGCCTGGGAAGGCTATCACCTATTCCTCAGCCTCCTCGCCGCCACGACCCGGGCGCTGGTAATCTCCGTAGACTATCGCCTCGCGCCCGAGCACCGCCTCCCCGCCGCCTACGACGATTGCTTCGACGCGGTTGAATGGGTCGCCCGCGGCGGTGGCAAGGCGGAGCCCTGGCTCGACGCCCACGCCGACTACGGGCGTTGTTTTCTGGCTGGGGAGAGCGCCGGCGGCAACATTGCTCACGTTGTCGGCTCGAGGACCGCGGATCGAGACCTGGGGCCTCTGAAAATTAGGGGGCTGATTGTCATCCATCCCTATTTCGGCAGCGAGGAGAGGATCGAATGCGAGAAGGTGGCCGCCGGCGACGATGCAGCCGCGCTGGAATTAAACGACCTGTTCTGGAGGCTGGCCCTTCCTCCCGGTTCCGACCGGGATTACCCAACCTGCAATCCCCGGGGGCCACGATCCCCCGACCTCCGCAAGGTTCCTCTGCCACCCGTGCTGGTGACCGTGGCGGGTCTGGATCTGCTTAAAACGCGCGGATTACTGTACTACGAGCTGCTGCAGAAGTGCGGGAAGGAAGCGGAATTGATGGAGGCAGAGGGAGAGATTCACGCGTACCACGTCTTCCATCCGCGGTCTGAGGCCACTCGCCTCTTGCAGGAGCGCATGTCGCAGTTCATTCATCGTTTCGACGCGTGAGGACAACGGCAAAAATTTTCGCAGCAATTCACATAAAAGTTTGAATCAAACTATACTTTGATATATATGGACCGGCATTTTAAAATCTCAATCGGTTCTAATAAAATCTTTATATTCTCAAATAATATTTTAGATATTTTTAATTTCATCTATTGGTAATATTGTTCAAGATGGTTGGTGCGTTACATCGATACTTTAATCCTTCCCAGCATTTTAAAAACAAAATTTAAAACTGTAACTAAATAATATGAAGGTGGATTGTTAACATGTTTTTTTATTTAAGATAAAAATTTATTAAAATAAAAAATATATAGAATTAAATATTTGACTTAGTTAAAAAATAAAACAATATAATATTCGTTTCCTAATATATATATATTTTTTAATTTAAATATATTTATGAAAATAAAATATTTTGATATATATATAAGAAAATATGTAATTCTTTTCCAATTTTATAGAATTATATTCATATATAAGTAGATTTATCTTAATTTCAAATTAAAATTTTTAGATTTTAACAATTTAAAAAGAGGTTTGCACCAAAAGAGATTTGATCCTTCTCAACATTAAATACATCAAAAATTTAAATAGATTTACACTACTTATAATACTCAATAAATTAATAACAAAATTCATCTATAAAGAAAATAATATAATGATGTCTTCCTAAAATAATGATAGTAATAAATAAATTAACAATGAAGTTCATCTATATAAAATACATTTATAAATATGTTTCAAATTGAAAGAAAGATAAAAAATACAATTTAATTTTTTTTCTTATATAAAAAATAATCTTCAACTAGTAAACTTAGTTTATGATGTCCTTTAAAAAGGTAATATAATGACTTTTTCCTACAATAATGAAATTCTATTTCCTTATATCTTTTTCCATAATGTGTGATGTAGGGCTTGTTACCCACCATTTTGTGGGTAATATCTTTAGGAGAAAAAAATCTCCAAGATGGTCCTCAACCAACAGCCAGCAGCCCCTTGCGGCCATCAACAAGCTCATTGTGCCATTTCTTCGCCACCTGAGCTAACCATGTGGTCCCTCGCCCATCTGCCACGATTATATGTTTGAAGGTGGGCCTCCCGAACTTAAAGGTATACCTTGTCATTTTGAAATTGAGTCGTGTAGTTTGCGCATCATGGACACTTTTGGGTATGGATTAATAGAGGGATTCGGTGGAAAGAATGGGTTAGGTCTGTGTTTTTCCTTAGACCCCTTTTAGGACTTAACCTTGGATTCTAGTCCCATGGGATCTCTTTTACTAACCACTTGGTTTCAGGGATGGTGTTTCATGGGAAACCCCGATTTTGATTGTGTGGTCCCACTCCGCTATGCACTTTCATTACCCCTTTTCCATTCATTATTACCCCATCCATCACTTCTCCAACCTAGGTCCACATTCCTCTATCGGGTCCACATATGGTCAACTCATCCCTTCCCCTTTTCCACACCTTGGGTCATGGCTTGGAATGAAGCCCGAAGGTCAATGCAGCTAAAAAAAATGTTAAAAGCATATATGGCCACATTCAAAAAGAAAAGTACCACAAAATGCAAAAGATGGTCGGGACAAAAGCATTTAGCATGTGGGAAAATGTCATTACATGAAGCTCTTCCCGATCATCATGGCCATCACCCTAGTTCCAATAGGTTCTATGAACCTCCCTCATCATATAGGAACCCATGATTGTCCAAACCCCTAGTGGTTGATGAATCACCCCACCTTAGGGGGGGGAATTCACTGCTATAAATTATACATCATGCTCTAACCCCTTGAGCCCCAAGTAGTTAATCAAAGAAAATCATAAGAAGGCAAAAGGAATATAAAGAAGGTTGGAAAAATCAAGGTCGGGGCACCTCATTTACCATGATTGCTCCCTTCTACATCGTATAAACCCAAGTGTGGGCCTCCCTCTTATTAGGTACCCCTGAGCCCCAGCATGTGACTCAGGGTTGCTCCCTTTTATTCCCTACCTCATTCACCTATTTTTCACATAACACCACCTTTTGACGAATGTACCATGACTATATTATCCCCTTTAAAAGTAGAAACCACCTAATAAGGTACTTAGTTAGCCCCATTGGAAGTTTGGGAGATATTGACACACCCAAAGCCCATTATGGAAGGGCAGACCATTATGAAATCCCCACCTATGGTCCATGATTAGGTAATATTATTCACTCGATTTCTCTAATGACTTGTTTTACTGGAAGCTTGGGGGGTGCATTGGATCTTATGCAGGATTGCAAATGGTTTCCATTTGAGGTTTAGTCTCCCTATATGAGGTCCTAATCCTCTAGAGGGCTACATTGGCACATGTAGGGTGAGCGTTGAGATCCATGGGCATACATAGTAGCAAATTGCACTTCATGGATCCCCAAAGCCATTAAGATATTGCTCGTGGTTCACTCATTAGATGAGGAGGATGCACCTAATTTAGCATGCCTAACTGGTCCAATATCTACACCATACACTTAGCAGATGATCCAAGACTTCTACGATGATGTGGCATCTCCTACATTTTCGTCCTGGCCCTTGAGGGTGAACTACAGGAATCTTTTATTTGTTTGGAGACCCATTAGGACACTTGTGTTCCACCATCGTAATTTGGAACACCACAGGTTATTAAAAGGGGCCAACCCCTTGTCCACTTCTTTTCAGGGTCATATTCTTCATTATAGTAGCCATGGACCTCATTAGGCCTCTTAGAGGGTCCTACAACATGCATAGATTAGTATTTGTCCTCTTAAGAGGCTTATCTTCTCATTTGTGAGTTTGGTGGGCTTGTCATCAAAGTTAGGTATTTTGCACATTATTTTATTTTTAGGGGCTAATGTAAGCTCATTAGCTAAATAAAAATCCTAATTAGTGTATAAATAGGAGTTAGTTGGATTCGTTTGTATCATCACTTGACTTGGGATCTCTCTATCTTTAGAGAATTTCACACTTTTTCCTTGGAGGATTATATTGGATAATGGATTAATTTTGATGCATGGATATGGGTTATTTCAATCTTGAAGCTTCTTATTTACAAATGTGATGCTGGTTGGATATACTCTCTAACATTGTAAGTACAAATTTAACGTTATTTTCTTATTGTTGCATACATTTAAATTTTTCTATGATTAGGGCTAATTGTTGCATGTACGAAATGTGGAATTATGTGTCTATTTAGCTTATTCTTTGTATGGGCCATTGTTAGATGAATGAAATGTCCTAGAGATTGTGTTATCTTGATAAGATTGCACAATTTGTATGAAGTATAAATTCTTGAAAGTCATTTTTCTTCTCTTTCCTCTAACATTGGACGAAGTTGACTTTTGGAACCTCCTTGAATGAGAAACTAAATCCTTCTTCATTATTATCCTTGACTCCATATCCCCAAGTGAATTAGGCACTGGTCTCTCAAAAAGGGTGATCATTTAACCCTATTTTTACCCTTTTCCCCTTTTCTCCTAGTTCTAGCCCCGTTAGGTCACCTAGGGCATTAATTTCCATGGAAATTGGCCACAAGAAAACTGTGATACCCTAGATACAAATGTGCTAGTGGGTCCCCTTGATCTCCTCCAAATTTGAAGAAATTATGACAGTGAAATCTTTGGATGCCCCATCCTAGCTCTATGATCAAATTTTTCCTAGGTGTTCCCAAGGCTAGAACCTAATAGGATCAATTTGACATCTTTGGGAAGAAAAATCATTTTTGATCATTTCCCCTCACCTTGACTAGGTTAATAACATCATTGGTTGCCAAAATACATCCCCTAACTTGGGTTGGGTCCACTTGGCCTTGTGTGGTCCCATCCTTTACCAAAGCCTATTTATCAAGGACTAGTTGAGAATCAAAGTTCTTAAAGGATTTAGGGATTGAGAATCTCCTTTATAAGTCTTATCCTTCTACCTCAATCCTCCAATACTCATTCCCTCACCCTAGAAGATCAAGTTCCTTTCTTAAAAGGAAAGCAAGTTCCACTCTTCATTTTGTCCTAGGGAAAGGATTTCTAGGGTCACTTCACACCTATTCATTGATCTATACTTTATAAGTAACTTCCCTAACTACCAAGTCTCCTCCCATCGGTGAAAGTTCATAAAGAGCAGGGAGTCTTAGCTGAGGTGGCAGTGGGCTAAGACTCCATTTGTTTCCCTTAACGTAGAATTTTCCCTTTAGGGATTCCCCTTAGGTCCCCTACTAGTTTGAGGGTAAGAAGGCTGAGATGTCATTTATTTGAGGTTCTAATATCTTCAAATGAAAAGTCTTCCCTTTCTTCTCACTAACTGAGATATCCTTCTCAAAAACACATTTAGACACACTCCAATCCAAGACCACAACCTAAAGACCACCATTAGTATATTAGCTTTAATAATGTTACTCAAGGAATATTTAAGTGAATATTTGAGAATACAAATGACAATTTGAGGCCACGATCTAAATCCATTTTAGGACATGATCTAAGTGATATGGCCACAAACTAAAATGTGTGGGTGTGATTTGACTAATATAACTTGAATTGAGGGTTTTAATCCATGATGGGGTGCATACAACATATTACATTTATGTATGAGGTGCCATTATCTAAGTTATCTCAAACTAAACATAAGGAGACCCTCCACAATTCCATGAGTGAAATGGCACACATCAACAATAACTCCATGTTTTTTAATTGTATTGGTTAGGTACTATTCTTTCACAATATTAAATATTATCACAATCACATTAATAAAGTGGTTGATATACATCAATCGACGCCAATTTCCACCTTTTAAACCTAATGGCACTTATTGACATATGAAAGATGGAAAAAGGATTTTGATTGGTGTATATCAACCACTTTATTAATGTTGTTGTGCTAGTTGACCACCAATGTGCATGTAAAGGATTAGTATACCATGGTTGACTATAGTTGACCTTGGTTTTCTATTATTAAATATGGTAAATTTATGGTGGACAAGAGTGGATTATGGTCAACAAATAGTTGACATGTGACTATGGTTGACTACAATTGTTAGTGTAGAACATGGTTTCCCAAGGTTGTTAGTGCTTAACTGTAGATGATCTGGTTGAAAACAACTCACTATGATGCCCATGTTGAAAATGAACATCATTCCCATGTTGAACAGGGTTGATTAGGATTTTCAAAATTTATCTATGATGACTATGATTCCCATGTTGATTATTGTTGACTATTGTTGACTGTGTTAGATCATGTTGACCATGGTTTACCTTAGTTAACCATAATGACCATGTATACTCTTTTTGAACATAGTTGAATATGGTTGACCTTATCAGCCCTTGTAGACAATGGTTGACCATAGTTGGCCATAGTTAACTATGGTTGATCATGGTTGGCCATGGTTGATCATGGTTAACTATGGTTGACCATTTAGACCATTGTCTACCATCAATGGTTGTAATTGACCTTGGTTTACAAGGGTGGATCATGGCCAGCAAATGGTTGACTATGATGCCCATGTTGATTATGGTTGACTAGGGTTTCTAGCATTGAACATTGTTGACTAGGGTATTCCTTTCATCGATTTTGTAATTTTTCAACCTTACAACTAATCATCCCTTAGTTGTGTCCTTTCGTCGAGTCTTTCTTTCATCAGTTTTGTAATGATGTTCGATGAAAAGATTATGGTTGAATAGGGTCCCATCCTTTTTTAGCATTATAATTATGGATGACCAACATGGTGATATACTCAGTCGAATGACACCCTATTTCAATAGTTGTTGCAAATATTTCTTCACCTCACTTTCTTCTATAACAGACTGCCTATAAAGTGAAATGTTTGGAAATGAGGAGTCTGGTAGTAGCTAGATCTCGCGCTCCACTTCCCTCTTGTGTGGTAACACTTTAGGCTCCCTAAACACATCCTTATATGCTTGTAACAACTCTTCCAGTTGTTGTTTACATTTTTTTATTACACCCCTCCAAGGATGCCTTTACTCTTACTAACTATTCTACACACTGATTCTCTCTTAAAATAGTAAAACAAACTTCTTGCTAGAATTGTTTAGTTTATTGGCTTAGTTGGCACTAAATAGCAAAAAAAATAACTTTCCTTTATACACGTCAACAGTGAACGATATTCCATCCTTAACAAGCTAATATTGGTTAGCTCTTTGCATCAAGGTTTCATCTTGCATGTGCATGTAGGGACTTCCAAACATGACTCCACATACATCAAGGGGAGGAACATCTAGTTCTACTTCATCAATAAATTCAACAAGTATAATTTTGCACCAATTTGTTACATTTAACTCTGCATCCTTATTTACCCACCCCAATGGATATGGGCTTCGATGATTGCAAATTTTCAATCCCAATTTTTTCTCTATCTCTGCTACAATGAGATTCTCATGTGATCCTAAGTCAAGCAAAGCATCAATTTGTGTCTTCTTGACTTGTATCTTTATGTGGAAAAGTTTGTTCATTTCTTTCCCTTTCTATTATTGAAGGCTACTAGGATTCACCTTATTCTTCACTAACATACATACAATCTTCTCATCATGTCTTGTTGAGTGTGGTATTTAACAGACAATTATCTTAACACTTAATATTTCAAACTAGGCTTTGTAATCTTTGAGTCACAACACAATTTATGCTAGAACAAGACCTTTAGAAACCTACAAACAAATTCCTATCTTTCTAAAATCCTCTCATCATCATTTTTAGTTTATGCTAAAAATCAATCTCTTAAGTTCATTCTATTAATGGAATTATTCAACACACATAGAAAAAGAAACTGTAACTAATGGCCATCAGGTTATTTTGATTTTGACTCTTTATGGGTGAAAGACTTCAGGTCTGTTTCAGTTGTCTAGAGGATAAAGGAAATCAAATACCTTTATGGTTTTCACACTCTTGAGAAAAGAAGAAATAGACATTCCCTGTCATGGCTCCTTCTGGGCTAGCAAACCTAGTGTTCTACTCATTTATCTAAAGGACTAGAGGAAATCAAGAAGTTATCTTATTTACACACTTCTAAAGCAACGAGGGAAAAAGTTTCCTAGTATTGTCTCCTTCCAGGATAACATGCCTAATGCCATGTTCAGGTATCTGAAGGATAATGGAAATCAAGACGCTTTTATAGTTTTCACACAAATAAAGAAAGAAAGAAATAGGGTTCCTAGTCCTCACTCCCTCTAGGATTGAATACCTAGTTCCTAGCTCAGTAATCCAAGAGACAAAAGGCTGAGGATATTGTTGCAACACCAAAATAAAATGGACTTCAAACTTAATTAGATTGTCTTTCCAAACATATTTCAAAACCCACTTAAACAATTATAAAAAGGAAACAAATCTAGTCCCAAATATTTACAAAATCCTAACTGCAAAACCACTACATGTTACTACATATATGCTCTGAAAGAAAAGTGTAGCTAATAATATCAAAACCTAGTCTAACAAACCATCCTTATTAATTTGATACAAATAAAAATATTATGTTTTTCAATTAGACATAATAATGAATGTAGAGACACAATATACTTATCCAAATCCAATGTTTTTTGTTTATTGATGAAACCTGTGTGTGCTTTTATATTGTGAGCATAAAAATTATCCAATGATATCACGAGTAAACAATATATGTCTAAGATGTGATGCTACCAATGCCATGAATTCATAAAGGAGATAACACAATCATAAAAGCTATCTTTATGATGATTGAACACTCTATTGTAATTCAAGAGCTCAACATACAAATACCCTGTAGATCAAAAGAGGTTAAAGCACAACCATTTCATCATTGAAGCTATAGGATACTTCACGCTTTTACTTTGTCTCTTATACAATGCTTACTCGTAATAAATAATGTTGACTCTGTGTATGAGAAATAGAGTAACACATGCATCCAAGAAAATATTAACAAAATATCATTTGCATTGGGTTCACTCATCAAATTATAACCTAGAAATAAAAAAAGAGAAACATATCATAGTTTCATCCTTCATGCTTTCCATATTTATGCACACCTATTCATTCATTCAAAAATATTGTATCAAAAGAAAAGGGAACCTCTACACTATTAAACCCATTTTAACTTAGATATGGGGAATACAAAGTTAATCAGCAAACCACACTTCTAAATCAAATCATAAACATGTAGATCTATGTAGTAGAGCATGAAATAGACAAAGGATAAGAAGGAACTGAGCTAGGTTGTTTGGCCCAAGCCAACTAGCTCATTTCTTCTTAGAAAACTAAATCACATCACATAAAAAGATTGAAAACAACAAGTAAAGGAAGCAGGCATCAACAACCTTAGATTAAGAAACCATAACTTACATAAATAATGTCACAAAGGATACCAATCCCCAGTGACCATCATTTGGGATCATCCCATAGATGACAAAATCCCTTCTTGAACTCCTTTATGAATACTTTTCAACCTACCAATCAAAGATTTTTTCAAGATACTCATACAAGAAGGGCTAGGGACAATTGAGACAATTTTCCCCAAAAGTTTCCCAGCAAATCATGATTGATCATGAAACGGATCACTTGTTGGTGTCTTTAGCTAGATATTTGATCAAATGTGGTCAATTTAGCATTAAATCCTCTCAGAATATCTAAGTCTAGTTTAATTTGCTAACTAATTATTGTGTTTGGATGTAACTGGACAATGGCTAAAATCTAGAATTTTCCCTTCAAAGAACCTTTTATACCTCCAAAACATTAGACATTTTAGATAAAATCCTAGCAATTAACCTAGTTGGGGATATCTTGAGGAAAACCCATGATTTTTATTTTATAGATTCTTCTTATATTGCTTAGAAATCTCGCCTGCGGTAGATGACTCAATTCTACATGAAACGAGTTGTCATGACTATTGACCACTGATTGGGGACTTCTAGAACTATCTTCGATACAAACTAAGCAACGTGAAACCATGTCAACAAAGCTAGTAACAAAACCCACGTCCTACAATATTCCATAAGGTTGCATGTATATTCCAAAATCGAAGGTTGATTGTAGGAACTGCATATAGGTTGCAGGAACTAGCTAAGAAAAACCATTATTAGTAATAAAAAAAACTTTTAACCTCTCTAGTTCATCCAAAAATAATGGAATTAGGAATTACATAAACAACATAATTATTTGGCCTAGTATGACATTTATGCATTGAACAACATCACAAAAAGGATAATGGAAATGGAGAGAGACAATATAAAGATGGGATATCGAAGGTGAAGAGGTGGCAAAAATAATGTCATTTTAGAGGTCCAATATGTCTAAGCTACTTTCAACCTAATTGCTTGAATCAATGGCCATGAGATTCTTCTTATTATTATATTTATTTTTGTTCTATGGGTCAAGCTCTGGATACAACTTCCAACACTTCTCCTTTATATTATTATTAATGTTACAATGGCTATAGTGGTTATTGTGGTCCTTGTATTGGTGTGTTGTCGCTATCACCTTTTATATTTCCCCCTTTTCCACTTCTTCTTCCCCTCCTTAGAAGTTTCCTGATGCTCCCTATACTTTGATCCACTTGATTACCATTTCTTGTGGCCTATATTCTCCAGGTATTGTGCCTTTACAGAAGCCTTGTCCATTGATCTAGGCTTGAGTAGTAGCACTTTCTTTCATAGGTGGATCTATGGACCCCAATTATAATTAATGAGTACATCTAAATTCTTTAGGGAGATATCCAGAATCATGGTCATCTTTTTGAAATCTTTGGTGTACTCTTATACACTCTACCCCTCTTTCTGCCTAAAGTAGTGTCGTTGGATCAATTGGTCCTCTATATACCCGATATAGTAAAATTATGACTTTATGAGGGTTTTAAATTCCTCCAACTTAGTCACTAGTGGATATTTATCCAACCTCAAGGTCTCTGCGTGACTTTCACATCGAGTTAGGGCATGGCCCTCTAATTTTAATCACACAAATGAAATCTTCTTTCTTTCCTCTATATGATGAACATTGAAATAAAATCCTAATTGTTGCAACCATTGATTTAGCTTCATACTTTTAATCTCACCTTGGTATGGCTTGATATCGATATTCACTTACATTTTAAATGAGACTATGAATAGTTCATGGCACTCAAACTAGGTTGATCCTTTTCAAGTCCTTTCTTCGACTCATTCTCTATTTCTTCCTAATCTCCTAATATACCCTCTGATTGGAGATCTTTTTTAGAACCCCCATCTTCTCTAAATGTCTCGATCTTATTGGTCAGGGACACCATGAGGAGATTCGTGTTACAGTTTATATCTACAACTTGTGCTTCCAACCATGAAAGCCTCTCCTCTACAGGATCATGAGGGTTATTCACATATTTGTTAGCCATGACAAGGGTTTTATGACTTCCAGTTTCACTAATATAGATCACCTACAAGTATCCACAATATAATCAAAGAAACCTACTATGATACCACTATTTTTAGTAAACTATCATGGATATTCCATTAGACAATTTGTTACAACAAATCTAATAAAATTATACTTAAAAATATAAAAGCTACATTTTGAGGGTTTATTTCTTTTTAGATTGAAGGATATGTAAATTACTATTTATTGTGTATGCATAAAAATTATATTAAATCAAAAAATAGATAATAGTAAAATCGAAACTCACAAGCCATGATTGACAGAAGACACAACCTAGGAAACCCTTTTGAGAGAAAATCCAACTAGAAGGTGAGGTCACTCTACTCTCTTTCTCTAAATTAAAATTATTTGTGAGTACGAAGAAGCAAGGCCTATGGCCTGTGGGCTACTAATGTGCATAAATCCTCTTTGTGTGCTTTCTCCATGTTCCTATTGGCTATTCTTCGTGTCTGTGGAACAAATGCACTTGAAAATAATGGAACACTTTTTCCTCCTAATGGCCTGATTATAACACAACCCGATAGCTTATTAATGGTTAGGTTTGACTCCTTTAACTCTTAACCAGAGTTACAATATGGAATCTTCTAGATCCTTCCTCATCATGATCACGTGAATATCCCTTTTTACAAGAATAATTGGGGCTAATATGGCATCCTATTGAATTATGGTGGTGAAAATACGAAGTTCAACATTCGAGTGACATAAATTTGACATATAGAAGTCAATTGAGGTGATTCTTGCATTGCTAGAAAGGTCTATGTGTGTAGAATAGAAAAAACGATACTTTAATAAAGAGGAAAAAAATTCCCAAAAAAAAACAACATTTGATGCCTCAAAATTCTCCTAGAAGGTTTTAGACCTCAATTTTCCAAACTAGGCCCTGCTAGTAAAAATGGTCATGTGAGATGATTCATCCACTTTTTCCAATCTAAAAGCATCAAGATGGAAAAAAAAACAATATAATGATCCAATCTAGATCACTTTAAAACCTATATTTGTTTGAATCAAGAATAATGATAACATTAACAATGACTTTCAAACATTAAAATAAATTCCAAGTTCTAAATTTGCCTCCTAAGAAAATTATTAAAATAGTAAAAGTATATGCCATGATCACATCTCACAAGAAAATATGCCACGATCACATAAGATATTATTTCAATAACTTTCGGCATGTAAGATAAGATAATAATGCACTTGATCATACTTTTGATTTTTGTTTTAAATTTATCTAGAATAATAGTTTCCTTTCAAATAGTTCTTTTGAATTGCCCAATTCATTTTATTTTTTTCCTTCTCTTTAAATGGGAGCATTTTTACAATAAATAGACATAATAAATGTTTGTACATAAATGAAACATATCAATTTAGTTTTCCACTTGAATTTATCTTTATCAAACATTTTAGATCTTACATTACCAACCACAGATTCATTAAATTATCTAGCATGGATTTGCAAGCTTAAATGAAGCATGTCTCAAATTAAACATTTGAGATTAACATTCACATTCCAGATTTATATTTTTCACCTTCACGTGTTTGTATTTCTTTCATTGTCTCATATAATAGCTCTATCAAGAAATGGAAAATGTTATTTTCCTTCTAGTACCTTGTTTTTGGGGAGGAAGTGTGTAGTTCTAGATTATGCATATGAGCACTTATGAGTGCCCATCCTTTCCAATAAATCTCTTTCATGCCCCAGGGTATGCTCGAATCCATATTTCACTTGTTAGAAAGATTGAGTATCCAAATGGTCC
>APFE030478999.1:0-12855 GCA_000404065.3 Pinus taeda
GTTTCTAGGTATGCATGTCTGCCATAAAATGCAAGCCACTGACCAAATAGGTCCTCACACTTTTGGTTGTAGGGGAACTTGTGTTGATCCATTGGTACACTCAAGTTCTCTTTCCTTGATCTATAACACTGAGTTTAATGTTTAATCCTTAGTGTTAGCTACTCAAATCTATCAATCAATTTGATTTCATTGACCATGATCTTTTGGAAATGTCCCCATTCAACCAAAATTATTTTATTTATGTCTTATTGGCACTTATCAACATTTTATTTGAATTCCACTAACACCTCCTTAATTATCCATACTTTCAGCTATGACTCTCCATCTTATAACTACATTGAGCTAGATGTCTCTATTAGTTCCTTGATTCCTGGTTTCTTTGAATATTTACAAATAGGGGTTTTCCTGGGAGGAATTTTACCTACAACCACTACATTTTAAGCATAGTTAATCTATTCATGTCACTAAGAAATTATCCAGGCTAAAGAAAGGGTAAAGTTGTGAAATTGAGTGTATTTGATGTCAATAAACCTAAAATTGAATATGCTTGTTGGACATTGGATGAGGAATCAAGAAATTTGTTCTATGTGGATAATATGCAAGTTGCATAAAACTTCGAAGTGTAGGAGTAAAAGCAACTTTGCCTTCAGTGATTTTGAAAATATTTATTTGTCATGTTTTACCATGTCTATCAACATTCGAGCGAAAGGTATGAATTTTCACCTTTTCAGTGGATTTACGGAAAATATTTACAACATGTTCTTGAGAATACTCTCATGAAGGATCAACAAACTTTATCTAGTTCATTGAGCTTCAACCATTTTCTCGGGTTTAGTTATGATAATTTGGAGCACTCTACCAATCATTAATCATCGCCCTTTAGGAGAATAATTTGAGTTGAAACCCTTTACCATATAGATGATGATGTAGAGTGTATGAAAGATGCCATGGATGATGATTCATTCAAAGTCCACAAATAAATTTTTTATGTGATTGATGATGTGGAATATACAAATATGAAATAAATTAGATCTACATGATAGGATCAATAAATGAGATTTAATCTTGCTTGAGGAAATCGATGGATAGTACATCCTATCATCACTTAGTTAGAAGTCCATCGACATAGGTGAAAAATGTGACATTTATTTTTTGGTACTCAATATATTTCACCAAATGTTGATTGGTTCATCAATGATTAGTGAAATAGTTGTGGTTTGTAATCATAATTCCCAAAGGATTTCATTAAACATCGATGGCTTCATTTTCCAATTGTGAAAAATATTTTAGTCAAAAACCCTTTATTTTCATAAGATGACATGGAGTGTATAGAAAAATGATGTGGATGATGACATGTGTAAAATCCATGGGGAATTTTTTATGTGTTTGATGACATGAACTATATGAAAATATTATGTAAACAAAGTCCACATGGCAGCACCCAACAGGTGAAATTTAATCTTTTTTGATGAAATAGATAGCTAGAATATCCTTTTGGAACTTTGGTAGAAGGTCCATCAATATCAGTGCAAAAGTTTTCATTTAGATTTTGGTACTCAAAGTATTTCACTAAACATTGATATCTTCATTGACAATTGGTGGAATCTTTTTGTAATGTTGTCGTGACACCGAAAATATTTCACCAAACATCAATAGTTTCTTTGGAAATTTACATAATATTTGGTGTCATTATTACCTCACCCTAAGGATTTTGTTGAATTCCAACATATTTTTCATTGATTGGTAGAATCCTTGTGGATTTGGTCATTGCACTTATAAGATTTCGTTGATTATTGATGGTTCCATTTAAAATTTAAGAAATATTTGGGATTTGGTTTCTTTATTTAATGTTTTGGTTTTTTCTTCTTGCTCAAGTAAGGAATATAACTTTCTTGGGGTTTCTAGTATTTTTCAAGCTCTAAAGAGAAGACAACAAAAGTGAATCCAAACAAACTATTAAAAGAAAATAATACAGTTCCTAGATAAAAATAGGAATGACAATGTTAAAAATGCAACAAAAGATGGTGGAAATGTGATGAAATATGGTGGAACCCTAAATTTTGAGAAAATTTTAAAGGGTGCGTTCAATACTCAAAAAATGGTGATTCACTATATATATTCTTGATTCTTCATGAATTAAGTCTTTCTATCAAGGTTACCTTCATTATTACTTGTGATCTTAGACTAGTGCATGACTACAATGGGGAGAAATGGATTGAATTGACACATTCTCTAACTTTCACCTTACTACAAAATTACGCATAGGAAAACTAAAAGATTCACCCATCGATGTTTTTTAATATTACTATAGATTATTTCCTCATATTGGTATCCTCACATAAGTGAGATCTCGCCTACTTGAATATGAGTTGTATCATGCTTTCCTACTACCTTTTCAATCTCTTGGTGTTGCTCAACTAACCACCAACATCCATAGACCTAATGAAGTCATCCCAACATCATAAGCCTTACTTTACTACTAGAAAATTCCCATATACTTGGAAAAGATATCTACATTTCCTTCTGACCTATGCATCTACATACATTCCCTCTAGTCTCTTTTCTCTTTCAACTTTTCTCTTTTTTTTTTTAAATTTATCGATCTTTGGGTAGAAGAGTATTAATTTGTATTTAACTCAACAAGAGGGGGATGGTAGCATCTAGAAGAAACAAGGATGATTTTTTATATTTGATAATAAAATTAGTTGAGTAGTGGTAATAGATGCACATTTTAAATAGGGCGAGGTGACATCTATGTATTCAAACAAGCCTTCAAAAGATGTTGGGGTTATCCTTTCTAATGTGAGAGATACTTCCAAAACTCTTATAAATAGAGGGTTGAGAGTACTTGTTTGAATCAAGAAACCCAAAAGGAGTTCTCATTTTTCTCAGTCACACCTATATATACATTGTTATGATCTAATATCACCAAGTGTACCATGCTCATAACATCAAGTTAAATATTCTCGTTAATCACACATATGTTTGTGTGTCCACATATGCCACAAGGAAAGTGGCCATTCAATGAAAATTCAAGTAATAGAGAAAGTAGAAATACACATTTTGTACAAAAACATGTAAAAAGCAAAATGAAACAAACAAAATTAAAACTATGCTTGAAATTAAAATACAACAGATAATCACAATGTTAGGAAATTAACAAGGAAAATGTTCTGAAACAAGAAAATATGAATGTTTAGAGATGTGTTCATCTTAAACTTTATGCAACATATCATAAAAGATTGATACTTATTCAAAGGTTCCTAATTATGATTGTTAGCTTACTTATTTCTAGCTGCCAATGCTAAGGTGAAGGTGAATAACTGAAGCAATGGAATATTCTTTAATTTGTTTTTAATTTCTACACATGACACATTTATGAAATTAAAAGCTAGCCAAAACCAAGTCAACTTTCAAAGTAAGAAACTAAGCAAAAGACATTATTCAGAAAGAAGAAAATCTTATTTAACAAAAACAACAACCTAATCAAACCAATGATGGCTTTTATTCAAGAACTCAAAATAAGCCAACATCTTATTCGTAAAACAAATGAAAAGAAAAAGTATACCACTCCTACTCTAGCCTACAAAGGTTATGCCACTATTATATGAAACCATAGATCCAATGTAACCATTTAACTACCTCATTGTTAATTAACAAGGAAATTTTTAGGGGTATAATCTCACCAATTAGCTATATTTTGGCCATTTAAAAAATATTTTCTCATTTGGTTAAAAATTCACCTATTTTTACATAGATATGATTGAATATTCACCAAAAAATTACCATTTTTAATAGTAAATTACATATTTTTTATTAAATATTTTCCTACACTCTATATGTATGATTTTCCAAACTAGAATATCATATGGAATACCATACATAAGTATAATATTTTAATCCTTAAAAATTACCCTCTCAATTAGGATATCATGACATTGTGTAAGTGTGTATAGTTGAGGCATTAGGTAGTGTTTGATGTAAAGAATTAAAACATTATGAAATTGACTCAAAATAGAAAGCATTAGATATTTATTGTTTTGAAACAATCGTCTAGCAAAACATAGCTCCAAGAGGTCTTTAGCAATATCATCAAAAACATTTTTGAAAATATTGGAATATTGAAAAGGAAGGAAAAGGGGAGTGATGTACCTAATCATGGAGATTAACTTGTGATTCTAAAACAAATATAACTAAGATATGTTTTTTAGATCAGCTTGTTACTTCCTTTACTATGCATGATGATGGGTAGTCTATTTGTTGTTGTTCCTCCATGGAGATATACATATTATTTATGCACTCCATGCTATGTTTCTTGTACTGTTGACATTTGTTGGAAAAGATTAGTAGTTTTAGGCTATATGGGATAAATGAATAATATATTGGTGCTTAAACCCATTTTTTAGAAAGAAAAATAGTCATCAAAATTAGGGTTATCATAATGAAACTTTGCTTCATTGTATTCAAGAAATTTTGATTCCAAAGAGTTTTCAAAAATTGGCACATTGAATGGATTGTCATTATCGATATCTCTCTTATTAAATGAGATTTGGTAATGTTCCTTCTTTCCTTTATCTCTCAGTGTTCATTAGGGGAATTTTGAGGTCTAAAATGGGTCTCCTAAGAAAAATGTACAACCAAAATAAACTTTATAAGAACCAATAAGATTCAAATGATGATGTCAACCATGGGGATGATTCACCATTTTTGGAGTAAAAAAATAAAAAGATTAAAAATAATAAATAATAAAACCTACTTTTTCCACTCGTATTTGCAATGTATCTCCCTAAAGTTTTACTACAAATTTGAGTGGGAGTACTCAATTGGAATGAAAATTTTTTAATTCATCATCCCAGGAGTACCCATGTTGCATACTTTTGAATGCCTTGCATTATAGGAAAAAATGAGAATTTACATGAAAAAAAATACGATGGCAATCAGTTTGTTAAGTATTTCTCATTTTTCGTGAGTAGGGTCATCAAAAATTATGAAACGTGGGTACTCATTAAGGATGAAGAATCAATTCTACATCCAAACGAATGTTTCTGCTTCGAATTTGAGTAAAACCCATAGGGAGATAAGTTGAAATACACATTGAAAAAATAGTTTTTTTCTTTTCCCTCTAAAATTGATGATGTAATATAATCTTATTTTATCATTTCCACTATTATTTCATAATTTCCTTACGAGGCCCATTTTAGACCTCAAAATTCCCCAAAATTCCCCTAATGATCCTCAAAAGAAAGTCCCACTCTATGGTAAGTTGGTGGATTTTTTTGTTAGTGAACATTAACATAATCTATGTCTAGGTCATATAAATTTTCAATTTCTGAAAATGTCTTAATTTTTGCAACAATAGATTCTTTATATACTACAATGTATTGATTATTCTCATGATATTCAAAGTGAAAATATGATATAATTTCAAAATTAATTTGCTTGGTTTGTCCACTCCCTAAGCTTTTAAATTTTTCTACAAATTCATCTATTTCAATGACAAAGTACAATTCAAAAATCATGTCTTTTCCACCCTCTTTTATCTATTCATGATTCTCATTGGAATATACCTACTCTCCTTTTTTTGATGTTAATTTATCAATTAAATCTACAATAACATTAGAAATTGATTATTTGTTGAATATTGTTTTGAAATTATACTTAAAAATATTACCCTTAGGGTTTTCTTTAAAATTGGATTGTAAAGTAAAAGAGGCATGAAGATCAAAATGGGATGTTTTGTGGCTAGAATCATTTATTCATGTTGGGAGATGGTTGAAATGTCATTGTGTAAATCCAAAACATCACAGTACTAATAAATAACTTCCTGCAAGTTGGATACCTTTGCACTTTCTAGGTTATCTGCTTCTATAATATTTTCCACATCAATACTTTCCACATTACTAGCTTCATCAAGGGGCATGAACATTCCTTTCGATGATTGTACTTCCTCTAATGATAACTATAATGAATATGTTTCATAAAATAATGGGATTTATATGTCAAGTGGTAAGAATGATGTTGGGAATCTTCTCTTTGTCAGAGAGAAAAACTTAATTCTTCAAGGATAAAGAGATGGTACTCAAACTAGTGGATGTTTTCTTGATTTGTATTCCTATGATTTTCAAGAAATATACAACATACTTGTGTGATTTTTTTATTGAAATCATCTAAGTTTCATTTATGTTCCTATGGATTTTTTCCAATTCACTACAAATATATTTTTAATCATTTTCTTCTTGATTACCTTTAAGAATTTCTGGTGGAGATAACTTGGATCTTTCTCATTGTTCATCAATTATTTTTCTTCTTTGAGAAGAGAAAATATATACGAACTCCAAGTAAAAGGTTCAAATATAGGGGGTTTGATATTGTCACTGAATCTATCATATGTGTGTAAATTTGTTATTAAGTAGTCATAATAAGATTCATCTTTCATTTTCTAAATTTTAGTAAGTTCAAAACATAATTCATCATAGTCATAATTATCACATCCATTTAAGCAAACTTCCATAAACTGTTTCCAACTATAAATTGATCGAGTTGGTAATGTTATATATTGGGTATGAGTTCGTTCTTTCAATATGAGGGTGAAAAACCCGCGTACTTCATTATCTTGAAAACATTTAAGATTGCAACATGCATGGTTAAACTCACTAAGATACCAAAATGCAGATATCTTCAAATCACCATCAATTTCATTTTTAGACAAGAGGTATATTATCTTCTTTGAGATAATATGTAATGGTCTTAGGAGACTAAAACCATCATCCAATAAGGGAATATGGAAAGGGAAAATTGATCATTAATGCATTATAGAACAATAGCTCCACATGGACCATATTGTCATCCTAGCCCTCCTTCTAGCACCAATTTTGTTGAGGGGTCTAGATTCCCAGTACTTAATAGCAAGGATCAAACCCGAGGATGAGACCCAATCAAACTCCTCCATATTTGATTTAGAATTATCCTTGATGTTAAGTTCTAACAATCTTTATAATGGGATTTATGAATCAGTTAAAAGTGTATTTCTATTCTTTTATTTTTTTATGATATATGCAACAAAAAAGAAAACTAATCTAAGATGTTTTGGAGAAAGTTTGCCACTAAAGGATAACCTAAAGAACAATGAATAAAAGTGATCACTTCAGAAGAATTACTACATTATCACGTTCATCTAACATAAAACAGGAAAGAAGAAACCCTTGCTCCCAAAAGATAACTCTTGAAAACAATGGCTAGAAATAACTTAATAATTTTAATTTGTTCTTCTAAGAAATAATTGTACAAAATGATACAACTACCAAGATACTCCTAGGAAACACACAACAGTTTTCCATGTAATCCATCAATTATTACATAAATAATTCTACAACAATTTAATGTGTAAAATGGAAAAATCAAGATTACAAAAGGTGACAAACTAATTAATAAAGCACACAAGAAATAACACCATATAATTTATTCAATCATACAATATAAGTGAGTAGAACTGAAATAATCATTAAATTCATATAACATTAATTCAAGAGTAGATTAATTTACAACTAAGAATTAATACATAGAAAAATCTTTAGCACAAAATTTTCCTCGACTCCAAGAGAGTTTATAAATTTATCTTGAACTAATGTCTAAGCTATATTCATTCTTCCATCATTATAAAGTCAAAACACCCTTTCTTAGAGAGTCAACCTTCTTTTTATCATCATTACATTGCTAAAAATAACATCTTTAGAAAAAATATGAAAACTAAGAAAATTCTAACAATAGTACAATAGTTGAAGTCAATATGACTCCAGTCATTTTAGTGTTTCCATATTTTCATGTGTTTCATCAAAGGTAACCCACAGAGAGAACAAGTCCACTTTCTTTCCACCATAGGGGAACTTCTACTAATTCATTGGTACACTCAATTTTCCTTTACTCACTTTATAGATACGAGTCTCCAAAACCAGAACCAATCATTCACCAAACACAGAACTTGTTCTTTGTTTACACATTTTTCATTCTTGCATGCTAGAGCCCTCAGTCATATGATATTTATACTTATGCATGTAGTCGTGGGGCCGACCATGTACCGACGATCACATTCATATGACCATGTTGAAACCCAAATGCTTATACCATGCCATTAATTTTTTTTTTGTGGTCCTATATGACCATGCCTTGTGACCAGATCCTTAGTGTTAGAATTTTGGGTATCTCGGAAGTTATTTTCAAGAGAAGGAAGCCCACCAAAGGAAGTATGTTGGGAAATTTACTCAAAAGTGGGGTTTTCGACCCAAAGCAGTGGGTTTAGGACCTAAGAAATAAATTATTTATTTTAATGTGTTGAGAAGTTAAAACCCTAAATATCTACAGGTTTCCTAAATGACCCAAGAGAAAAATATAAATATAGCTAAATGAGAGGCTCAATGTGTACAAGAGAGATGTAACTTCTCTTGTGCAAGGAGTTCCTTAGAGGAGGTATGAGCTCTATCCAAAAGGAATCGAGGTTGATAATCTATTTCTCCTACAAGAGGTCAGGTCTAGAAATGTGATCACAACACTATTCTTGAGAGGCAAAAGCCTAGTTTTGGTGGGACAAGGTTGTTGTGGCAAGGAGAGGGCTTATGTTGGTAGGACACAGCCACAAAGGAAGTTTGTAGTAACTTGAAAATGGTTGCATATTGGTCAACATTTGGACAGAATGGGTTGAAGTTTCCTGAAGGCATGGCAACCCATCCTTGTGTGAATACCAAGCCATGTGAATACTAAGCCAAGAGAATAGTCACATCTAATGGAGGATGATGAATGAAGAGGTATGATTTTTTTCTGGAAGAAAGTCAAGTTTGATCTATTTGCTTAAATCTAGGATTTCGTTTAGGAGAAGGGGGAGGAAACCCTATAAGGAGGCCTTAAGCCTCAAGTTTCCTGAGTATAGGCATATTAGACAAGCCGTGGATATATTAAAGAAGGTTGCAAGAAAAGGAAAGTGGTTTGAAGCCTTAGAATCAGGATACAAGCTTCTATGTTTATTTTGGAAGGCCTTAAACTAGGTTAAGGAGAGTTTGGTAACCTCAGAAGCCCTAGGAGCATGGTTGAGGTGTCTTAGTGTGAGAAAGAGGCAAGGGAAAGTGGCATTTTGGGAAGGAAGTTTGATTGTTGGGTGTTTTAGGTGAAGTTTGTTTGGTGAAGGACTACCAAACAACTAATATTGGATTTTGATTTATACAATGGATTGAAGGATAAATTGGTTGTGAGTAATTGGTGTTTTTTGGATAATATGCAATGAAGTTGAAGGGCCAAACTCACTGTGAATAGCTGAAGTATTTTGAAGGCTATAAATGTAAGAGTTTTGAAGGCTCTAACTTATTGTGAGAAGCTATGTATGACAAAGATATAAAAGGATCCATATCATTGTGAGAAGGAGGCAAAAGAAAGCCAAAAGTAATGGACATGAGGACTGAAAGGATTGAAGATGAAAGATTGCCTTTAATATGAAGCCAATACTTGTCTCTTTATTTTTTGTTGGGCAGATTCTAGATCTAAAGAAGCAAATATCAAGCCCTAATTTTGTATACCATGTATACTAGTTGTACTAGATATCTAAAGGGGCATGATCCCTGGTATGGGATCCCTAATGATTCTTTTATTAATGGACTAATAACTATCGAGATTTGGGCTCTAATATCTATGTGTACTTGATTTCAATGTTGTATATTTCTGATGTGCAAAGTGCTTGTAAGTTGGGGGTTTCTAATGTGTTTGTGTGCTTGGTTAACCATAGATCATATCTAGGGCCTAATGAAAATTCAACATGGTATCAAAGCTACTTTGAAGAGCATGTGGATCGCAGTGAATGCAGGAAGAAATGTGAGCCAGAGGAGGTTGTGTAGGCTTAGAGGGAGTTTAGCTTTAGAGGGAGACTGCAAATGATTATTAGCTACCCAATGAAAGTCTGAATCTTTAGGTTCTAATGAGAGAGAGGAGTTTCCATCCCATGTAAGGGAAGTCACAGACCATATGAGAACATTAATTGTGGTGCAAGGAAAATTCATGTCTCATGTGAGGACAACCATGCATCATGCAAGTTAAATCTTGATCAAGTACAAAATAAGGTGTGGCACATGTCAAGACATATATAGTTATGTAAGGAAAGTCATGACTCGTGTCAGGATAGTCATGGGCATACAAGGAAATTGATGGATATGAAGATTTCAATGTGTGAAGGAAATACGTTCCTCGCTAAGAAGGAGTGTTATAATTTTGGGTAGCTCGGAAGGTACTTCTGAGAGAAGGAAACCCATCAAAAGAAGTTGGTTGGGAAATTTACCCAAAAGTGGGGTTTTAGACCCAAAGTAATGGGTTTGTGACCTAATAAATAATTTTTTTATTCTAATGGGTAAAGAGGCTAAAACTCTAAATATCTAAAGGTTTCCTAAATGACCCAAGAGAAAAATATAAATAGAGCCAAAGGAGAGGCTCATTATGTACAAGAGAGATGTGACTTCTCTTATACAAGGAGTGCCCTAAAGGAGGGTCAAGTTTTGTCCAAAAGCAATCGAGGTTGATGATCAATTTATCCTACAAGAGGTTGAGTCTATCAATGTGACTGTGGGAGTATTCTTGAGAGGCCAAGTCCTAGTTTTGGAGGGCTAAGGCTATTGTGGCAAGGAGAGAGCTTATGTTGGTAGGTCGTAACCACAAAGGATGTCTATAGCAACTTGGAAATGGTCGTAGAATGTATAGTATTTGTAAAAAAAGGGACGAGGGTTCCTAAAGGAATGGAAATCCATCCTTGTGTGAATAGTAATCCAAGAGAAGATTTGTAGCTAATGGAGGAGGACGAATGAAGAGATCTGATTTTTTTCTGAAGGAAAGTCGAGATTGATCTATTTGATGAAGGCAAACATTCTATTTCGAAGAAAGGGGTCAAAGCCCATATTGATTTTTAATTGTTTTCCTTTCAATGTTAGAATACATCACATACATGTCGAAGCATTCATAAACCCCAATACATTAACCCTAGATTAGAACATAACCATAGTTCCCTTGGCCGGATCTACAAAATATCATGGGAAAAACCACCATGCCCAAAAAACCATGTGCAAAATCCATGCGCAAAACCATGGGTAGGTTCACCCACCATCTTTGAGTCTACCCAACTATTATTGGGTTTCACATAAAAAAACAAACCAAACAAAAAAAAAGGTCGCAAGGGGTTTCCCAAACCCCATGGAGGAGGGCTTACCATGCTCCTATGCCCAACGTAACATAACAATGCCTGGGGCTAGTTATGGAAAGAATATAATACATACCCAACAAAACTTGCTACTAGAGTATTGATAATCATATCTTTCATGGGCTTTGCAATCCCTAACGTCATGCCCAGAATTTGCACATAAAAAGTAATAACAAAAAAATGTACTTTGATACCTGGATGAGAAATATTTCCTGGAATATATTTTGAATATATTCTACCTTGGAGGAAGATTGAACCTTTGATGATGCTTTTCTTCAATATATTTTTTTTGAAGATGGGACTTCTTGAGAACATCAACACAACTTCCTGTAGTTGTAATACTTCCAATCTATACTTCTTCATCTTTGTCTTCAAATGTTTCTTCAAATTCAACCTTTAGAGACTTAGAGCTTGAATCTACTTTGTAAGGAGACATGCTTGTAGAACCAATACCTATGTTTCCACTTGGATATCTTTGAGAACTAATAATGTTATCCAACACTCGCAAACTCTTCAAATTCTTGTTGAGCTTGTTAATTTCATCCCTCAATGAAACAATTTCTTCAAATTGGGATTTTTGGGAGATGATTTCTTCTTCAAACTCTACTTAATTTTTTTTCAAGTCCTCAATTTTTTTTTTAAGATGATTTGTCAAAATTTCTTCTCTCTTTCTTGCATATTTTACCTCGGTTTTTAAGCAACCAATTTATACTTCTACTTTTATAAGCTTTTCATTCTTCCCTTCGGAGTTTTGTGTCTTTTCTTTTAGCTTATTCACTAAGACATATTCACTTTTTTAGATTATTCCAATTGTTCTTTTAAAGAAATTGTATAGTGGTTCCTTTTATCTACCTTCCAATAGTTAATTGTTCCTGAAGGCACCCACTCTAATACCACTTATTAGACCAAAGATCAAACAAAGAGGGGGGGTGAACCAGTGTGGTGGAAATTTTATCATTTCAACACAATTTATCAATTAGCAATTATGTAGCAATGTACCATAACCATTAGCAACATATCATTAAATAGGAAAATGCATTAAGAAGCCATCATCACATCAACAATGCATTAAGAAGCCATCACTTAAATAGAAGAGGACATAAGCTCTTACCAGAAACTCATACAGGAGAAAACCACAAATTCTTCTTCTTCTTCTTCTTATTCAATTCATTACATAGATTTGTAGGCACCAACATGCTAGAGGCACCCACCCCCAAGATATACACGAAACTACTTGCAATATCCTGCAACCTGATTAAGGCACCAACCTCCAAAAAGTGCAAGCAACAACTCATGATAGGCTACAACTTGATTGAGGCACCAACCTCAAAGGTGAGCATGCGTCGACTTGCTCTAGGATTTGACCTAATTGAGGCACCAACCTTAGTGATATGCAAGCTTTCACTTGCCATAGGCTCCACCCTAATTGAGGAACTATCATCTGTTGGGTTGTATTATATTCTTTCCACGACTAGCCCACGTAGTTAACCGGGGTGTTAGAGGGGGGGTGGAGCCCCCCTTTCATTGTGTCGATTGCGTAGCGAGGGGAGTCATAGGGAATTTGAGGGATACAGGTAACCCCAGTCTATGGGGTCCAAGGCAGAGCCCCAGAAAATTTTGGTTTTGGACTCTAT
>APFE030479002.1:0-11810 GCA_000404065.3 Pinus taeda
ATTGTGGAGGAGCCACGATTGGTGCAGCAGCTTCAGGAGGTTGTGGAGCAGCCACAACAAGGGAAGCTGAGAGGAGATCGAGTAGAGACATCTACTCATGCAGAGGCCTCCAATAACGAGAAACTTCGAGCCAGGTGGGCTGAGGGATCACATGCAGCCATACCTCCAGGTAGGAGGTGGGGCGATATAGATTGATAGTCCCAAGGAGGAGGGGCAAGATCCTTGAGGTAGCCAACCTCTTGGATGAGACCTTGCTACGGGAGCCCCGATGTGGAGTAGCAGGAACTGAATGATTGGGTAGAGATAGATGCAGATGGAGCAGAAGAGAGAGCGACAATGCGGGGAATCCCAGGACAGTGCATAGCTAGCAGGCTGCAGCAATGCGAGAGGCACAAGTGTTTTGCACAGTGCTAGGTGGCACAGAGAGATGTGCAATGGTGCGAGATGCATGAAGATGTTGTAGTAGCGCAGATGTCAGAGAGGGAGCACTTGTCAGCAGCAGGTAGAGCTTCAGCATCAAAGTATGTTCCTAGCCCAACAGATTGGTCAGTTGGGAGTTTTTATTGTTCCAAGTGTTGTTGGAGCAAAGTGGACCAGGCAGATGTGTTGCATGCAGAACATTCTAGAGTTACAGGATTGGGTTTGAGAGGAAGCCTTTCTTGTTGAGAGGGAGTGTTGAAAAGTGTACAAGAAATGCTTGTTGAGTATGCAACAAGATGATGGAGCTTAGTGGAAAGGAGTCGCCTTCACTAAGTGGGCCCGCAGGCTATTTTTGGCGCAAGTCTATTTTTAGACTATGTCTATTTTTAGACATATGGATCATGTCTATGGATTGCAGGTTGCTGTTTATGGATTATTGATCAAGCTGGAAAAATAGATGGACTTCTATTTTTAGACCACAGCGGAGTGACACCACAGCGGAGTGACTGCTCAGTCTAAATATAGAACAGTCAAATATTATTAGCTCATAATAATATTTAGACTATAAACTTTGTCTTATTCTCTTGGAACACTTCAGGATGAGCTACGGATGTGGTACATGCAGATCCCAGAAGGAAATACGTGGTTACCTATGGGATGACTAATATTTGCATGCAGGACTTCAGTTAGAACTCAAGTGAGTTGAGTTTAGTGGACTGGAGGTGCAGTTGATGGAGTTGTGTTCAGTTTAGCTTTGTTAAACTGGTTGTATTTAGTCTAACTGGCGAATAGACTAGAGATGAGTTGGGTGAATTAGTTATTAATTAATTCACAAGTTATTAACTCATAATACAACTAATGAATACATCAGTTAACTCAGTTGCATGTCAGTGCATGTTCAGTTCAGCAGGGACAGGTGTTAGAGAATCAGATTGCTATCAGTTGTGACTATAGTTGTGCATCAGATCTTGCACAATCATGGGATTGAGTATGCTAATGAGTTTGCCCACGTATTGTAACTTGTTCTCACGTGATTTAGCCAAGGAAAGACGTGGCTGCCTTGGAATTATCACCGGTTCTTGTGCAGGTATTGAGCAGCGGAGGCAGGCAAGCAGCGGAAGAGATTTGAGCCAGTGATTGATTCAGATCTGAGCTGTATTGTGTGTAACAGGTTGAGCTGGTACTGGATTTCTTGTGATAAGCATTGTACTTTGTAATGTTACATGACTCAATCATTAATATACAGATAGTTGGGGTTTTTAGCGAGATGCTTTCCCCGGGATACATACTGTGTTAATGTGTGAATGCTCTTGATGTTTTATTGTTATTGATGCTGCTATATTGATGATCAACGTAGAGGAGCTTATGTATTGTGTATGTTTTCCGCAATAGTACATGATCAGGATAATCTCTGTTGAATATGTGTTAAATTATTCAAAATTTCTACATGATGAGCCTCGATCACTTGAGGAAGTTATGGGGAAACTCAAGCATTGTTATGAACGATCAAAGTGTAAGAATGAATCTCAGCATGGATGGAAAGGAAA
This sequence comes from Pinus taeda, assembly GCA_000404065.3. Lineage (NCBI taxonomy): Eukaryota > Viridiplantae > Streptophyta > Pinopsida > Pinales > Pinaceae > Pinus > Pinus taeda. Next base: position 1,968 of record APFE030479002.1, read on the forward strand.
GGACAAAGGTAAAGGTAAATGGTAGCCTAAGAGAACAAGGCCTCAACATGCAGATGAGAAAGAGAATGTGGCACCACAAAAGAGATTTAGTGCAGCTATATAGGGACATAAGTCGCAACAACAACATAGAGGTGTTGGTATTGGTCGGTTGGAGTGTTGGACATGTGGCAAGGAACACCTTAGGAGAGATTGTCTGCAGCATCAAGGTGGTAGGCCTAAGATATACAGTGCATAGGAGGTGTAGATTGTTGGGGATGTTGGTCAGAGTATGCCACATATCTATTCAACAATGGACAATAGGCAGTCAAAACACCAGGCATCTATCATTGAGATGGACGGTAAGCTTTGTGATCAAGTTATTTATATTTTGATTGACCCTGCATCTAATCATAGATATGTTAGTCCTAACTTGGTGGATAATTGTGGTTTGAATAAGGAATTGCATGCAGAGTCCTAGTTAGTGCAGTTGGCTACAAATACAAAGAAGTGATTTCATCATTGGGTAAGAGCTTGCACATTTGATTTGAATGGTATGCCTATAGCAACATATTTGAATGTATTACCGTTGGGGTCATACAATATGTTGTTGGGCATGGATTGGTTGTATCTACATAGAACTAAGGTAGATTGGTATGACAAAGCTATTGAGTGTGTTGATGCCAATGGAGAATCGGGATTCTTGCAAGGTAAGAAGAAAGCCACATCAGTTAGGATGGTGATAACTATGCAAGCAAAGCGTAGTTGTAGAAAAGGGTGCAAGCTATTTGCAGTACACATTTCTAGTGATAAGGGTAAGGAGGTTGACGATGCAGATGTGTTGAACATATATCCAGTGTTGCAATAGTTTCAGGATGTATTTCTTGAGGACGTTACAGAGTTTCCACCTCACAGGGAGGTAGACTTTTTGATTGAGTTACTTCCAGGTGCAGCTCTAGCATCTAAAGCACCTTACAAGATGAGCACACCTCAGTTGGTTGAGTTAAAGTTGTAGTTGAAGGAAATGTTGGACAAGGGATACATTAGGCCAAGTGTCTCACCTTGGGGCACACCGATCTTGTTTGTGAAGAAGAAAGGTGGTATTCTCAGATTATGCATTGATTACAAACAGTTGAACAAAGTGACTATCAAGAACAAATATCCTTTGCTAAGGATTGATGACTTGTTCGATTAGCTGAAGGGAGGAACAATGTTCTCGAAGATTGACTTGAGATCTAGATACCATTAGGTACACATCAAAGAGGAGGACATTTACAAGACTGCGTTCAGGACTAGGTATGAGCATTATGAGTTTGTTGTTGTTCCATTTGGCTTAACTAATGCTCCAACTACATTCATGTGTATGGTGAATAGAGCATTGCCTCCATATTTTGATAAGTTTGTTATTGTGTTCATTGATGATATACTAGTATATTCTAAAAATGAGGAAGAGCACGCCAAGCAGTTTGCAACAATATTGAGTTTGTTGAGAGAGCATCATTTTTATGCTAAACTTAGAAAGTGTAGCTTCTTTCAGACTGAGGTACACTACTTGGGGCATGTTGTCTCCAAGGAGGGAATTGCAGTATATCTAGAGAAGATGAGGGTCATCATGGAGTGGGTAGCTCCTAAGAATGTGGATGCGGTGAGATCTTTCATTGGTTTGGCAGGCTATTATAGGAGGTTCATCAAGAAATTCTCACAAATTTCTTATCCCATTACATCATTACAAAGGAAAGGTAAGAATTTCAAATGGACAAAGGAGTGTGTGGCTAGTTTTGAGCAACTTAAACAGTTGTTGACACATGCACTAGTACTATAGATTGAAAATTCTAAAAAAGAGTTTGTGGTATGCACAGATGCTTTCAAGAGAGGGCTTGGTGGAGCCCTTATGCAAGATGGATAGGTGGTATGTTATGAGTCCTAGAAAATAAATGAGCACGAGCAAAACTAACTGATAGATGATCTTGAGTTAGAAGTGATTATACATGCACTCAACAGGTTGATCATTGTAAATACCGTAATGAGATGTGTTCTAAAGATCCACTATGTGGTATGTTATCATGTTGTCATGATGTTTTTCTCTTGAGCAGATCTTTCATTGTAAATACTACATTGAGATGTATTATAAAGCTCCAAGAGTAGTATGTCTTCTTTCAGCAGGTTGTTGAGGTATATGTGTGATAGAACACAAAGGATAGTGTCCCCCAAGTGGGAGGGTTCTGTAACATCCCTGGTGAAAATTCCATGTAATAAAAGTTAAAAACAATAACCACGGATGAATGGGACACTTATTCCAAATTGAATGTTGGGAAAGACATCCTAGGGGGCGTTCATTTGGTTGTTTATAGCTAAGGAAATTGGAAAATGAAATGGCTAAGGCTTTGGAAAGGAAAAATTGAATTTTGGCACACTTATTTATGAAAATAATGGAAATTAGGAGAAAAGGAAGGTGAAAAGTCACATGTTGCATGTGAGGAGGAAAATTAAGGAAAATAATGGAAAATGAAGAAAATAGAGACCCCGTTCATAAAAAGGCTTCTGAGGATCAGTTGGTAACTTTTTGTTAGTTTAGCTTTGGAGCATTTTCATTATTCTCTCTCTCTCTCATACTCTTGGACACATAGTTTTCTTGGAGCACTTTGTCATTGGAGCAAGAAAGGCAAAGAAGGCAAGAGGAAGCAAAGATAAAGCAGGGAAATGTAGGATCAAGCATCTACAACAAGCTTCATTGTACGTATCGACTTGCATGTGTATTTTCCTTGCTAGATTTGGCATGCATGGAATTGCATGTGTTTCTTTTCTACCATGACATGGGTTCTTCTAGGTGTGACAATATTTTCAGCCTAGCCTTGCCATTTCCTGATAGCTTTGATGAGATGGGTTCTCTCATTTAGTTTATGTGGGGTGGCTGGATTGGATTCAAAGCTGAGGGGTGGATCTCTGAATTGACAAACACATGGAGTAGTGGTCCCTCAATTGGACTAAGGATGCACAAAGACACTGGCCTAGTAACCCCTGAACCAGATGGTGGGTTGTGGTAAAACTAGATTGTGTGCCTCGGTGGGCCTAGGAATCCTTGCGGTGAATGGCGGGATATACGGTAAAGACAAGAGGTGGATTTTCTCTCCATTGGGCCCAATGATTCTGGGACAAATTGCACAGTGAAGCTTGGAGATTATGTCTCGGTGTAGGGCCTAGTGATCCCTGGATTGGACTGCGGATGCACAGTAAAATTTGGGAGACTCAGAGGCACTCAACTTTCTCACGGTGTAGGCAGAGAACTCTGGTGGAATCCACATTTATTGGTGCTTTTGATATGTTCTATGAGTCCCACATTCATGCTTGGAATATGGCACGAGGGTGATTGGCTGAAGAGAGACATGGTTCAGCCAATCTATGGTCGAGTGGAAAATGGTAGTCCCATCTCTCCGTTAGTTCATCGCGTTGATTAATGATAAATTAATACCATTGATTTTAATGTGTAAATGTACTGATATATATATATATATATATATATATTATATAATATAATATATATATATAATATATATATATATATATGGATTTTGATGGCTGCTATGTTTATTGTATTTTTGTCCCTATTATGTTGGTTAGATGCACATTTTATGATAACAACCATGTATGGCTCTCAACATGTTTTTACTTGTATATGAATGGATAATGTGTCTATGAACTAATATATGAATATGCAACAAATTCCATGAGGGAACGATGGTTTATAATGATCCTCAGATAGGTATGAGATCCTTAAACTTAATTATATTGTTTACACCTGTAGGTTACTTGTGGATGATATGTTTGACGAAATGGAAGTCATGGCTAGTAGGGGTCTAGTTAAGGTCTTGTTGAGATTATTTCTTTTGCAGCATTGTTTCCCTATACTTTTATTGAGTTAAATTTTTCATTCCATTCAAGGCAATGGTTTGGGCTCTCAACCTGAAAAAATGGCTTAAATCCCGGGGTCCCTGGCATAGAACTGGAAAGTTTGGTCCACAGTCACTTGCATGTAGGCCTATGAGAGAGAATTTAGGTCTCTAGTCGCTCCCTTGCCCATAGAATGAGAGTGACTATGGCCTCATAGGTCCATAACAATATTGGGACCCAGAGACAGGTTGCTTGAGTGGCTGACTTGTCTTCTGAGGGTTTTGTTGATGATGTTGGATGATTGTGTGTGATGTTCCATCGATTCCACTTCCTTACGGTCACATAGGAGGTTGAATCTGATCATAATAGCCTCTCATCTCATGTTTACCCTAGTTGGCATGTTTACTTGGGTGGATGTGGGAGGAGGGTGTTAAAGTTATGTACATATATATTCTCCTTGCATTAGGTGCTTTGGGCCTACTATCAACAATTATCACTCACATTTGGTTCAAATCAAACACACATAAAATCATATATTTGACATATATACATAAGTAAAATGTTTCCACAGAGATGCAATACAAATTCAAGTAACATTGGCACAAAACATAGCCCTTAATACAAAACCATCAACAATGCATTATGAATCATTATAGGAATTAAAAAAGCATGAAAAAATTACTCATATTTAAGCTTGCAGGGAAACTGAGTCTGGGACTAGGAATCTCCAACCAACCATAGATAGCTACAACCACTTTCAATTGCATCTCTCACCTCCGAGCTAGATTCCAGAGTCTAAGGCTGAATGCTTACTTCTGGGACTGCACACCAACTGCTAGTTGACACAGGCACTCCATATTAACTCTTCCTCAATACCATCATCTAATGGCTTTTTTTTATGCCAACATAGGGATTCTAGAGGTGTCGCACTTCACCCCAAGTGCATTCACTATGATTCAACCCCTCCTAGGGAGTCCATAATCCACTGTGTTAACAGGGCACTATCCAACTGTCTTTTCTCTAGTCCTTTACTGCTTCTACTTCAGGAAGGCCTCTTCCCAAGTTGTTACAGGGCTCCAAAGTAGCTCTCTCAACCCATAACGTCTAGGGGACCAAAGTTGTTACAGGGCTCCAAAGATTCCATTCCAACCCATAGCCTCTAGGGACCCAAGCTGTTACAGGGCTCCAAAGACCTTTGTCTCAAGCACAACCTATAGGGACCCAAGCTGTTATAAGGCTCCAAGGATCCTATCTCAACCCATAGCCTCCAGGGACCACAAGTTGTTACAAGGCTCCAGAGACTAGCTCTCAACCCACAACCTCTAGGGACATAAAACCCTTCCACTTTTATTCTCTTCCTTCAAGTTGCTCGCTGAAAGCTTCTTGTAGAGAACCAATCTCTGTATCTTCTCAGTTTTCCTCCAAAGTAAGGTCTCTTCCCTTGCCATAAGAATCTGAATGAGTCTCCTCCTCAATGGTTGAAGTCTCTCTCCTCTAATTCTTCCTCTATTTCTAATGGCTTCCCTTGTTGTTCAAACTCTTCCTTGTTGATTTCCCTTCTTTGAGTGCTCTGAAATGTTCTGATGCCCTCTAATCTTGTTTCGATGCTTCTCGAATCATGCCCCATTTTGTTGTTCGAATGCTTCACTTTCTTATTGGTCTGTAATTTCTGTCCACCTTAATTATTGTTGTGTCCTTGTTGTTTATTTAGCCTTCATTAATTCTTTCCTCTTGCTTATTGTGCTTCCTCAAGAAATCATGGGCCTAAGCACTTTTCTCATCTCATTTAATTGCAGGAACCAGTTCATTAACTTCCTACACCAACCAACCTTCAATGGATGTCCTCAAACTCAAGTTTCTTCTTTGCACAAGAAACCATCACATCCCAAGCAACAATTATCCTCCCCTAGCTCTAGAATTTGTGTCCTTAACTCGGTCCACTTTTTTTCTTTTAATTTCAATATTGCAAATTATTTACATCAGATTTAGAATGTGGCTCATACGAGAGCCTTGGGTGGCGCTATTACAATAAACTTATTTAGAAATTAATTAAAGAAAACACATGATCAATGTTTTAAAGAATACTAGCTCAGTGAAAATGATACAAGGAAGCATGGAACCTAGGGGAAATGGTGTTGGGGAACATGATCCTGAAGGAAATGGAAACCAAGGAAAGTAAACAATACCAACCTAGGGATTTTCATGCTAAGGGAAATAACACCCATTGGCCCATGGAGATGCAATACCCAGAAACATAGTACCCTAGGGAGATGTAGTACAGGGGAAATAAAGAATACCAATTGGCAAACATAGCACCAGGGTATGTGATACTAGGGAACATGGTATCCAAGGAAATTACATTGAGAGTGATGGTATGAGGGAACATGGCACTTGGGAAAATTACATTGGAGGGAGTGGACCTAGGAAAGTGGATCTAGGGAAAGTGATAGAATACCCGCCCGAGGAAAGGTAGTACTGGGAAACATGATAAAGGTACTAAGTGCTAAAAGTGTGTGTTGGTACCAACATGATGTGTGTGCCATGTGGATCCCTATATGGTAGTGGTGTGGCATCATGTGGGCTAGGTGTGGCCATTTGGGTGCCATGTATATTACCCTTGATAACATTTCTTCCTTAATGGACTAAAGTTCTAAGGGGCCTAACTTTCTACCCAAGATTCAAATTGAGGTTAAAGTTATATTACTAGAAATATCTCAACGAGTTGAATGAAATGGTTTCATTAGTTTTATAATTCGAAGACTTCGAGGAAAAGAGTTTATTGTAACCCCATCTTCATAACAGACCTTAGAAATCAGTTCAAAAGGCCCACAACCTAATATTGCTTAAAGGGGTGGGCCTCGTGTTACAAAGTAGTATCAAAGCATAGGATCAACACTGGAATTGAAGGGGCTAACACATAGAGTATAATTTAAGTTTATATGAATGAGTAAATTAATTTGTTAAGTGAATGTTGAGTTAAACCAATAGTTGACGTGATCAATAACTTTGATGGAATTTTATTTCTCCTTTTGTTTTCTACAGTATTTAACTAACATGGGGTGTGGTTGTGTGAACAACTTCAAGTCAACATGCTTGGTGTTGGCATATTGAGTTTATGATTAATATGTTTATGCTTGACTTAATTGATATTTGTGTGTGCCACAACACATAAGAAGACAATCTACAAAAAAAATAGAGGAATGAGTAGCATAATGGTACAATACAACATGGAAAAAACTCTTCCTAATTAGGAAGAAGATTCAAGTGGAAAGAGGTCAGAAGGAAATTCCCATGATTGGATGGATACCATCTGAGGCTTGAGAGTTGAACCAAGGAGGTGCAAGGTTGACAGTAAAAAGATTTTTAGAGCTCAATAAAGGAAAGTGAAAGTGAATGAGGTGATGTTTTAAATCTTATTATATTTGCAAAGATATAGGCAACATGAACTTGGTTCTATTTATCTAGATGGTAAACAAATAAGGTGAAAGGTTGAAAGTCAAATAAGAGGCACAAGAATGCAAGTGAAGACACAGTGAGAGGGGGAACTCTGCTCAACACCATGGAAAGAGAAACAAATAGCCATGACAAACTATCTAATGTGACAACCAGATTAGGAAGACACCAACAACAAAGGGAGACTAAGAAAACCACAACGTGAAAAGCATCTGAATGCCCCTACCTTTGATGGAGAGATTAAGAAGAGTTACAAGATTCAGTAGAAGCCAATTTTTTGGACTTAAATAATTACTTCAGTTTCCATGATTATTATGAGAAGAAATCCAGGGTAACCCATTTTAACTTGAAAGGAAAATTTGACATTAAGGTGGGAAGATCTTATAAATGTCAAAGGAATCAAAGAAAAGGAACTGACTTGGAAAATGTTTAAGAATTAATTCCGAGAAAAGCACCTATATGAGAGGTACTATGACAATATAATCAAAGAGTTTCATGAGCATAAGCTAGGACAAATCACATTGGATGCCTACACCAACAATATTTTAGCAATACTAAGGTATGTGCCCTACATCAAGGATGAAAAGGTGAAGATTCACATATATTTAGTGGTTTACTATAGTCCTACAAAGACAAATTAAAGATCAAGGCATTCATAAGGCAACTTTTAGGATGAGATATGGGAACTATGAGTTTGTAGCGATACATTTTAGGCTCACAAATGCCCCAACCACATTCACGTGCTTGATGAATAATTTCATCAGCTAGAATTTGGGAAAATTTGTGCCAATATTTTTTGATGATGTTTTGGTTTACTAAAAGTACCAGAAAAGAACATGAAGAACATCTAAAGGCGGTGTTGCAATTGTAGGAACATAAATTATATGCCAAACTTAATAAATGTGATTTCTTGTAATCAAAAGTACAATATTTGGGACATGCCATCTCAAAGGAAGGAGTAGTGTTGGACACCTAATCCTCTAAGGGTTGGTGTGTTATGAAACCAACTCAAGAAAAAGATAGAAAATATAGATCAACGCCTTAAATTCAGCCTCTTCGAGGGGGCAACCTCCTTTACATTACATAAATGAACAATTCTTGGATGATTCAAATGACAAAATCTCCTTTCTATATATAGGAGTCTAAGGAGTCACAATATAACCTAGCCGACCTAACAATAACAGTATAAAGCCACAAAAATAAAAATAGAGGGATTCTATGGAGCACAGTAATAACAATATGGGGACAATAGGGGCACAACAATATTAATAAGGGGTACAAATACAATAGTAATGGGGTAATCACTAGTATTATAGGGACCCAACATGCCCCTCTCCTTCAAAAAGGTGTTGTCTTCGATGCTTAAGTAGTTCTGGATGCTTCTGTATAAAATTCTCATCCTCCCATGTGGAATCTTTAGCAGATAAGTTCTTCCACTTGACAAGATACTCTGAAATTGATCGATTTTGTAGCTATCGAGTTCTTGATCCTGTGGCTACTTCTGGTTCTAATATAATTTTTCCTTCCTCGTCAAGTTCTGGAAATATTGTTTGAACTGGGAGCTTATCGCCTATAACCTTCTTTAAACATGAAACATGGAAAACTGGGTGCAATCGAGAAGCTGCAGGAAGCTCCAATTTGTATGCATAGTACCAATCTTTTGCAACCCCTTGTACGGACCATAATACTTTGGTGATAATTTATTATCCTTCTTAGCTTGCTTGAAGGACATTTGCTTATATGGTTGTAGCCGTAAGAATACCCAATCACCTACATCAAAACTTCTTTCACTGCAATGTTGATCTGCCTGTTGTTTCATTCTATTCTGTGCCAACACGAGGCTATCCTTTAAGAGTTGGAGGACCTGTTGTTGATGTTCGATGTGATGTTCCACTGCCTGAACCTTAGAATTTTCTCTTAAATATGATGTGATAGATGGTGGCTGATACCCATAAAGTGCATAAATGGGGTCATTTTTGTTGCTGTATGGAAGGAAGTGTTATACCACCATTCAGCCAGAGGCAACCATTTGACCCATTGTGCCTATTTATCAGATACAAAGAAACAAAAATATCCTTCCAAACATTTGTTTACTATCGCAGTTTGCCCATCAGATTGAGGATGATAAGATGAGTTATGAGCTAACTGAGTACCAAGACAAGAAAATAATTCTATCCAAAAATTTCAGTGAAAATGGGATCTCTGTCACTTACAATAATCTTTGGGTTTCCATGTAGCTTTTGAATTGTTTCCATAAATGCAGTAGAAACTATACTGGCTTTAAATGGATGTGATAATGCACAAAAGTGTGCATACTTTGTAAGTCTGTCAACTACCACCATGATGACACTCTTTCCCTCAGACTTGGGTAAACCTGTGATAAAATCCATTGAAACCTCCTCCCAACGTTGGCTTGGAATGGATAAAGGTTGTAATAGACCCGAAGTCTTAATTGTTTCAACTTTATTTTGTTGGAAAACCAAACATTCCGCCACAAACTTTTGAATATCCGATTTAAGGCCATCC
>APFE030479005.1:0-12221 GCA_000404065.3 Pinus taeda
TGCTGAAGGAATTTAATGGTAAGTTCGTAATAGTTTACCTGGATGATATTCTGATTTTTAGCAAGACTAAAGAGGAACATTTCAGACATTTGCAGAGTGTGTTGAGGAAGTTACAGCAGAATAAGCTGTTAATTAATCTAAAGAAGTGTACTTTTTTTAGCGAGAATTAGTGTATCTGGGCTTTGTCATCGCAGAAAATGAACTAAAAATGGACCCAGAAAAGGTGACAGCTATAGTTAGCTGGCCTTCTCCGAAAATTTAATTTGAAGTTCGAAGTTTCCATGGACTAGCCAGTTTTTACAGGAAGTTTATCAGAAATTTCAGCGAGATTTGCGCACCAATGTTGGATACAATCAAGAAAATAAATCAGCCATTTCACTGGACTGAGGCAGCAGAAAATAGTTTCCAGATCTTGAAAAAGAAGATTACTGAAAGACCAGTGCTAAGACTGCCTGATTTCAACAAACTTTTTCAAGTTCGTTGCGATGCCAGTGGTACGGCCATTGGGGCAGTCCGTAGCCAGGAGGACAGACCGGTTGCTTATTTAAGTGAAAAGCTAAATGAGAGCAGGCAAAAATACTCAACCTACGACAAGGAGTTTTACGCCATTGTGCAAGCTTTGAAACATTGGTGACATTATCTGTTAGGTAACGAGTTTGTTTTATTCTTTGATAATTTTGCGTTACAGTACATTATGCAGCAGCATAAATTGAACCATAAGCATGCAGCTTGGGTTGAGTACTTGCAAAGTTTCACATTTGTACTAAAGCACATTAGTGGGCAATCAAATAAGGTAGCAGATGCACTGAGTAGAAGAACGTTGCTTCTACAGGAAAGTACGATGCAGATTTTAGGCTTTGAACATTTAAAAGAGCTGTATCCGACTGACACCGAGTTTAAGGAGGCCTATGAGGCTTGCCAAAACCCACTGTTACGAAATAACAGCATGTGGTTAGACTATAATCTACAGGAAGGATTGTTGTTTAAGGGAGGATAGTTGTGTATTCCCAACTATTCTATGCGGGAAAACATTATACAGGAAAAACACAGTGGAGGCCTGGATGGACATTTCGGTATTGACAAAACGATTGCTCAGGTAAAACATTTTTATTTTTGGCCTAAGTTGCAGCGGGATTTGCAGAGGTACGTGACTAGATGTAAAATTTGTCAACTGGCAAAAGGTCACAGTCAGAACACTGGACTTTATATGCCACTACCCATTCCTAGTCGACCATGGGATTCAGTTAGTATGGATTTTGTACTGGGTTTGCCGAAGACACAACGAGGCTTTGATTCAGTAATGGTTGTGGTAGACCGATTTTCAAAGATGGCACACTTTGTACCATGCAGGAAAACCAGCGATTCTACTTACATAGCACATCTTTTCTTCACTGAGATTATGCGGTTGCATGGACTTCCAAGATCCATTATCTTGGACAGAGATGTAAAGTTCACCGGTCATTTTTGGAGAACTCTGTGGAAAAAGTTGAATACCCAGTTGCAGTTCAGCTCCGCTTATCATCCATAGACGGATGGATAGATGGAGGTAGTGAACCAAAGTCTGGGAAATTTACTTCGAAGTCTAACAGGTGAAAATTCCCGGACTTGGGACCGTGTACTTGCTCAGGCGGAATTCGCATACAATGATTCCCCTAACCGCAGCACAGGTTGCAGTCCGTTCCAGGTTCTGTACGGCATGCATTTGAGAGGAGTGCATGAGTTACGATATTTGGGGAAACTTGAGAAACAGAGCGCTGATGGGGAAGATTTCGCCCAAGCTATGAGCAATTTGCATGAACAGGTCAAGCTGAAATTACAGGACAGCAGTCAGAGGTATAAACAGCGAGCTGATACAAAGCGTCGGGAAGTTCAGTTCAACGTAGGGGATGAAGTCCTTGCGTACTTACGTAAGGAACGGTTTCCAAAACGAGAGTACAGCAAGCTGAAATTCAAGAAAATCGGGCCCTGTAAAATCATTCGCAAATTTTCTGCAAACGCCTATGAGTTACAGTTGCCACCAGGGATCGGTGTTTCCCCTATTTTTAACGTGGAAGATCTGTTTCCTTATGTCACACGCTCAGCAGATAATGCAGCAGCAGAGCCACCGTGGGACACCAATTGTGAAGGAGATTCGTAGACGAGACAGATGCCGATGGCACCACACGTTGAGATCGAAGGGATTCTAGACACACAGGTAGCTAAGTGCACACACAGGAAAGAGTATTTGCGGTGTTTGGTAAAATGGAGGAACCGTCCGATAGAGGACAGTTCGTGGCTTAACGCGACACAGATACAGAAAGCAGGCTATTCTGTCGACGACCTCATGGAACAAAGCCATGACTTTTTGCCACCCCGGGAGCCTGATGCAGGAGCATCCAGCTCTGAGGAGACAGAAGGTGGTTGACAGTCTCATGGAGAGACAAGAACACACAGTCATACATGCATAGCTGGACAGGTGTCAAACTTGTCAATTATTTTATTTTATTTACTTGTTTTATTTTTCAGAAGGTCGATAGGACCAGGTAAATTAAAAACTGTGAACTATTATTTTAAGTAGGAATTAGCATCAGAAAGTAGGTTGATAGTTAATTAGTGTCTTTATTAAATGTGTTAGTTAAAAACAGTTATAATTTGTTGGGCAGTTATCAATTCTATTGGGGCAGTTCTACTTGAGCAAAGAACAGTTATGCCTCAGGGGAATAAAAGAAAAGAGATAAGCATTGTAAACGATTCCTCAGCAATAGAAACAAAAGAAATACAGTCATTTTCAAAATAAACATTTTATTTTATTTTCTCTACTGTACCACCACTGTAAAAACGAATTTCATGCATCAATACATAATTCTGTGTGTAACTAAATTTGCGTTGGAGTAATAGAACAGAGAGAATTAACGAGAAGAGCAGAGTGCAGATACATAATTAATCACTCCCAGGCAGAGAAGAACGAGCAAGTTCAAGTGCAGACAAACTACAGACAGAGGGAGTTAACGAGAAATGAAGAGAGCAGACATATAAATATTTCTTCCAAAACAGAGGAGAACGAAGACTGCGCGCGTAAACAAACTTCAGGTAACCCATAAAACCCTCACATTATTATGAATAGAGCAAAGTCGAAGTGAAATCAAATAGCTGTATCATTTTTATTATCAGTTACAAATTATACACAGTCCAGGTGTCTCACGTCTTTTTCGAGACACAAAGCTCATTCAACAGAACCCCGAAACCGAAACAGAGTTTCGAATAAATGTAAGATACAACCGGACAGAATAACCCAAAATAATTATAGCGAGAAAACACCAACAGAGTCGGCGAACAAGGGTTTCAGATAACCCGAGAGTTCCCAACGACCAGACATTCATACTACAAGACGAGGGTTTGAAGAAATTGGATACCAACTGAAAGAACTAAACAAACACCAAGTTTACAGGACCATGGTTCGAAGCACGATTAATAATCATCTACAGGACAGGGGTTTCAACAACCCAGAACCCGCATTGTAGAACGAAGACTGCGCTAACAAAGACCAACGAACCAGAAGACCGGAGAGTTACACAAATCCAGGAGACTATTCGATTCATCGCTCAGGCGACAGACCAAAGACCAAAAAGAAACCTCAAAAACCTCTATATAGCTGATATGGTAAGACCCTACCCGGAATAAAGAACTGGAGGGCTCGAACGACTGTCAGAGGTCATGGAGGACGCCAAACCACAGAGACCAACGGAACCGAACCACCTGCAAACAAAATGAGGAAGGATTAGCCGTGTTTATAACCAGACTAACTATTAAAGAAAAACAACCAGCGAATGACACCAGAAGTGTAGAAGCTCACCTGAATTGAAGAGGCCGAGCCGAAAAATGAAATAACCAATAAACCCCTGAAGACACGGAGCGAGGGTGTCAAGGTGCGAAAAGAAAGCGGCAGAGAAGTTTAACAGGGAACAAAAATTTACCTTAGCAGTGGAACTGGAGTGCGAATGCACAATGGAAACCCTGTCATGAAACAACCCATCAATTAATCAACCAGGAACGATATGCAAACGGAAGAACCCACCTAATAAATCTCAAATCAACATATTAACACTGTGCAGAGCGGAAGGCGTCTCTACCGGCACTGCAACCCTACCTCCATAACCACAGAGGACGGAAAACATCCATTGAACCAGTGTGAAACTAGAGCGGCGGAGAAGTAAGTGTTCCCACAGAGCAGAGCAACATTCGGCGCAGCGGAGGAGTGTCAAGTGGAAAAAGAGCGGGGCGGGTTTGACAAAAGGTAAGCCCGTGCGAAAGGAACCGGCAGGTGGAAACCCTAACCGGCATACCCAGTTAAACATCCGCATAAAATATCTGATAAACGTCCTCATCACATTAAAGTCAACAGTTAATACATACAGGACGCGAGTCTTGTCACTGTAGGTACCTTGGAATTGGCGAGAGGCCATCATCTACTTAATCAAAGAGAGGGCCTTACTCACATGAATAAAGGTAGCTCACTCAGAATTTTCAAGACCTTAATTGGCCTTGAGTTATTTTATTTTTGCACAAGAGAAGCAACGTGACGTGTGGACGTGGGGCCTCAGTTGTGCAAAATTTCACGCCCTATTGAAGGTACTCTATGAGGGTGTAAAAAGAAACATAATTGGCATGGGAATTGCACTCCCCTAAGATGGTGGGGTTTGGTGAATTGCACTCTTTCAAGATGTAATATCATTTTATATATGTATATTATTTTTTATAAAACATAATAATAATATTATGGTGTCTAATGGAATTAACTTTTTAATAGAAATATATCAACAATATATCAACATGTTTTGTAATATTATGTTTTGACTTTTTAAATGAAATACACAATTATGGTTTTCAATGAAATATATTGGTAGGGGATAGTCATGGTGGTTATTTCCTTGGTCACTAGCAAGCTTCGTATATGCTTTGCCATCTATAGATGTTTCTTGATTTTTGGTAATTAACTTAACCTCTTGATTTTGGGTAATTAACTTACTCTAAAATGAAATAAGACATTCAATGTGTTCCTTGTAATATAGATATAAACAAAACATCTAAAAAAAAGTAATTGCACAATGATCCAGTCCAAGAAAACAAGGCTTTCCACAAACCAATTAACTCTTCTAGAAAAATTCAACAATTCCAATTTAATAATCCTAAGAGTCTCTCTTTGTATTTTTTGAGACAATTACTAGTTTAATAAACTACGTATAAAGTTGCATTTTCTTCATTTTCTTCGTTAATATTATATTGTGAAAGTCATTGAGTATGAATACATACCACAAATCAAAATATTGAACCTGGTCTAGTATATTATTGAATTTCATTTAAAGTAAAAAAACTGTGTATGAGCCTGGACAGGAATAAATTTGAAAGGACGATGTTTTGTTTTATTTTATAAATTTATATTGCTTAACCGCTGTATTTCATGATTGGATTTTAAATCAAAGATGACCATCTTTTAATGGTTGGACTTTAAATAAAAAATGACAGATGATCTTTAAATGGAGTGGAGTATATAATAACGACAAAAGAATCGGGAAGCAAACAGCAGATTTCTATACTCACCTATGCCCCTTCTCATGGGTTCATAACCATTCTCATTTTCTTTTTATTTGCATCAATATTGAAAATTTATATAACTTTTAGTATAATATTTACATACCTTAGGTATATTATGGAAAATTTACCACATAGTAATTAGTAAATGTTTTTATTAAATTATACTCTTAGCAAATTGAGCATTATTTCTAATTCTATATGATTTTTTTTTATATATGAATTTTTTTATATGATTTCTGTCTCATTACTATAAATATTTATTTGCAATTTATATATAATTTATTTTTATATATTTTAATCATCTAAATTAAAAAATAATAATAATGAAAAATTCATATATTATATTTATATTTTTTATACATGCTATTTTTACTAAACCGATATGCTTTGAGTCCTCATCATTATAAAATATTTATTTTCAATTTATACATAATTTGATTTTATATTTTCAACCATATAAAACATTATTAAAAACAAGCATAGGAAGATTAATCGCTTTAGTTGTACAACATATTTACAATAATTATATATGGAATCATTAACATTTACTTATAATTTATAAGTAATATAATTTGATATATTCCAACCATCTAAAGTATTTTTAAAAATAAGCATAGGAAGATTAATCTCTTTACCTATACAACATATTTACAATAATTATATATGGAATTATCAACTTAAACGCATATGACTTAGCCCTATGTTTATAAATACTTACTTACAATTGACACAATTTAATTTGTTACATTCCGATATTCTAAATTAATATTACATAAAACTATGAAAAAAATAGTCTCTTTGTACTTATTATTAAAAGATTAGTGAACCATTTTATATCATCTACTTTATAAACATAAAATAACTCTCATAACAATAATTTCATAAATTCTTTATCAAAATTTGTTTTTAGATTACAAAATGGATGTGAGGCTTTTCACCCTTCCCATCTATTGATAATTCTATCCTCAATCACTCTCAACACACCTTGAATTATATATAATATATATATTATATATATATATATATATATATATATAATATAATTGAATATTTTTATTGCGAGATGTTTGGGAGTGGCGCTTTTCCAACCTCATTCTTTCAATATTAGTTGGCCAAAAGGTAGTAACAAAAACATATTGACAATAAAAATAATAAATTTACAGATTTCATGCAGATCGCCCAAAAAAGATAAAGGAACCCGAAAACCAAAATACATCGAACATTCATCCTTGATCAACAAGATTACCCGGCATTAGAATGTGTAGTCCTTTTCTTGGATGTAGGAGAAGGAAAAAAGCTTCATGAACATGTGCATCCATATGTTCCATCATGCCCTCAAGACATTCCGGCCTCTCCTAAATCCTTTTCTAAGCATAGTGTAGGGATATCAGTCCATCCATATTGTGTCATTGATTGTGTTGAAGGTCCTTCATAAAATAAATAATTCTATTCCATTCCTGATATCAATACCATGCTAGCTACTCCATAATAATGGTGACCTATTGAATTTGAGTTTCTAGAGAATCAAATGGAGGTGGAAGATCAGCCCTTCTAGGAGAAACAGGTGATTATTGGTTCACTTCTTCCCCGAAATCTCAAATTTCCACATGGTGGGTTGCTTCCCAACATCGAGGCCCCTTACCCCTACGAGCATGACCACGTTGGCGCTACATGGGACTCGAAATAATAGTTGAAAGCCACCAACCCCAAACCCGGCACTCTTAGAAACAACTTCCTAGAAATCTCTATATTATATCGGGATAAACACATCTGGTGATAATAAGACAAGAATATTTATAGAAATTTCGACTAGAGAAGGGTTGATGTGAGCCACAAAAAGGTCAAAACACACCTTCGACATTAGTTGAACCCAGACCTAGTAGAGGGAGGGGAAACCTTAGAAGCAAGGACACTACCTCCCCAATTGAGCACTGATAATGAACTCTAGGTAAGGAACAACTACAAAGTAAGGAAACCTTAGAAGCAAGAACACTACCTCCCCAATTGACCACCAATAATGAACTCGTAAGGAACAACTACAAAGTAAACATCAACTTCATTGAGCCCAAAAATACATCCGGGAGGAAGAATAACAACCTAGAAATGTGAAAGACCGTGCAAAAGCCTTGAAGTTGGGGAGAAAATTTTACTAGTGGGTTCGAAATAGAGGTAGCCACAAATAGAGTCACCATAACTACGACTCTTATTTTTTTGGGCACAAGCACAAAGTGTCGGCCTAGTGTCAATCCATACCTGTACGAGCCTGGGTCCCAAATTTTATATATTGAACCAATGTGGTCCAAGGGAATGAGCCTCCAATGCTTGAGGCAATGTCCTTTCTTGGCATTATAATTTGGGGAGACAAGGATGGCAAAGACAATGAGACGCCATGTACTCCTAAGGAACCATTCCCTGCTAGTTTCCATCCACTATACAAATCCAACAATTTCCAGAAAAAGCCAAATACTAATTATACCACAAAACCCTATAAGAAACATATTTAACAAGATTGTTCATCATAATTATTACATAAAAGGAAATTAAATACCCCTCCTTATTCTTCATTCATTACCAAAATCACCCCTATTATATATATATATGGGGGGTGATTTTAGTAATGTGTATATATATATACATTATCAAAATCACCCTTCTTTTATTTATATATAATATATATTAAAATAAAATAAAAAATATAAATTTTTTACTTAACTTATAATATTATAATTTAAAATTTCAATATTTAAAATAGTGAATATTAAGATACCACTAAATGTAAATAGAGACCTCGAATTATCTAGTAACACTTTTCTCGTCATGATGTCGTGTGATGCTCTCATCTCACTATATTTGAGGTCTTTGAGAACTATCTTCAAATACTAGAACGTTACAAATATTGTGTTTCACACTATTTATACAGCAATTCCTTTCCAAAGGTTGTGTGTCTATGTTTCATTTTCCGGGTGTATAACACTCGCCGTTTTTTATCAAGCTCTTGCCTGAATGTCCCTGGATTCCATTCTGTTGCAAGCTCCTGCAGGAGCAACTTGGGCGAGAATGTCAATGGCTAAATGAGGAATCATGGGGGATCTTGCATGGGGGGTCACAGCGAGTGATGCAGCCAAGGATGACTTGCCAACATCCACTAAAATTCTGAGGATAAAAACCATGTTGGGTACGACGTCGTCACATGCAGGGGAGAGTTGGCAAGTATCCTCGGCTGTGCATCTTCCTGTGGTTCGCATGCCAGGCCTCAGATGATATTATATAGACGAATGCGGTACTGGGCAGAGGAATAATAGTATGCGCTTAACCTAATCAAGAAATATTTATTGATTTTACTTTGTTTGAATTTGATGATATTCGCATTTGTGAGGTACGCTACCGCGAGGCAATGGTTTTTTATTAATTTCAACGATTATGAGGTTAGATTGTTGCTATGGTATATATAATTGTTGCACATATATATTGATGTAAGATAAATAGAGGAGATTTATATCATTGGTTTAGAAGAAATAGTTTTTGTTGCGATTGTATATATAATTGTTGCACATATATATTGATGTAAGATAAATTTAGAAGGTTTATATCATTTGGTTAGTATTTCAAAAAAACAGATTTCATTCATGTCGAATACATAAATATTAATCTATTAAAACATACTTTATAATCATCTACATACAATCTAATAATGGTCTAGCCATTAATTAAACTTTTAGTAATTTTATATAAGCAATTTATTTAATTTTTACATTTATGTTTTAGATAAAAACTCTCAATTTTGGAATGGTAATTATGGATATTTTTGGCTTTATAAAAAATTTTGAAATAGGTTTTTATTCAAACTTTTACCTGTCACTTTTTCATTTAAATTTATGTTATAAATATTTATCACTTCATAATCATTTGAAAAGTCACATCGACTTGATTATATTTTCTCTGCTTATTCTATCATGTGAAAGTGTTCGGTTTGTGAACAGAATATTAATGATAACCCATATACTGAAATATCAACTAACAGGTAAATAATAGTTTTAATACTTTACTACATCAAGATTACTCTTGTTGTTTATTTGCTAATGTTTGGAAATATTTGTTTCCTTCAATAATATTTTGATCACACCACATCTTCTTTAAGAATATTTTCATTTGTTTTGAATGTTTACAAATATATATTTTCTTTTAATAAATATTTTGACTGCATTATTGTATGCAAGTATTTATTAGTAATTTTGAATATATGAAATTGTCTATTAGTAATTAGTTATTGATAAAGGAGGGAGACTATTTTGCCAAATTGATAGAAATGAGGTCCACGCAGTTCATGAATTCCTCACTATCTTCAGTCATTATTCTCACAATTTTTCTGAGCTCGGTGTTCAATGTTTATAAATATATATTTTCATCTAATAAATATTTTGAATACATTGTTGTATGCAAGTATCTATTAGTAATTTTGGATATATGAAATTATGTATTAGTAATTAGTTGGTGATAAAGGAGGGATATGATCTTAAAAAATTAATAGAAATGAGGTCCACACGGTTCATGAAGTCTTCAGTATATGCACTCATTATTGTCACAATTTTTCCCGACCTCACTTCTAGTTAAGCTCTGGGTTGAAACTGAAATATGTTGAGGATGTGACTAAGTCCTGAGTGGTCTACTCCACCTCGAAACTTCCCAACTCTTTCCTATGCCTATATTGGTCAGTAGGAATGAATTTAGAGTCTTATAAACCTTATTTTACATAATGCAACTATTCTTCACACTAGTGACTTACTAACCAAAATTCTCATCTTATTCAAACTCTTCTTTTCTCGCCAAATTCTCGAGCTCCTAGGTTTTGTCACTACCAACCTTTACTTTTAAGTTGCAGAAATTTCTAAATCCTCACAAATAAGAGGACATGCACCAGACTTCATCATTTTCCCACAATAGGATCCACTTTCCATCCTCTTTAACATACGTTAAACTTCCTCGAGAATTCTTGTCACTATTAAAATCCTTCAGGAATTATAAAGAACACAAAAAGTTGATTACAATCTATAGAGATACTCACCACTTGCATATAGAGCTTCAAGCTACATTCACAGGGAGGAATTAAAATATAGAGAACAAATTTAATTTATATGCATATCAAGAAAAAAGAACATTTTAGAAGGGATTACAATGGGTTCATTCTGCAAACACTCTCTTGGCTATACAATACTTCTATAATTTTTCATTTGCTCGAAAAATATGCTAACAAACTAAAGCTACCTGGAAACCTTTTTTTGTTAAAGACTGAAAATGTGGAGAAAAAATATTCTTCTCAATAGCATCAACAACTAAGTAGATTACATAGGAGTCAACAATAATTAATGACTTTAGAGAGAGTCAAGTAGAACCCAATGGTACTAAATTGAGCTCACATTATGACACCTGAATTCACTGTTATGACACCTAGTAGCTCGTTGGAATTGGTTTTTCCAACACTCTGCCTTAATTATAACCACAGAAATTTAAACAAAAGTTCCTATTAATCTAACTTTTAGCTAGGCTTACAATTAAAAAAATTTGACATTAGTTGGATTTATTTTTCTTTTCCTTTTCTTCCAAGTTTTGTACCCTCTGAATTCCTTCAGCATTTTCTTTTTCTTGTAGACTTTCAATTTCATTTTGTGTTGCAACTCTTCCATTGTCCTAGGTTGTCCATGTTTGTCATCTACTTTTTCAAACGTAGGCTTGTATGAGGACTGCTGCCACATGTGATCGCTTATTATGTTGTTTTCATCAATATTTTGGTGCAACATAAGTCTATAATAAAAAATAATCTCCTTAGGACTCCAATATATGAAAACTTCATTAATGTTTTCATCATCCATGTTGTCTTTAACATTCATTTCCACAGCTTTTATGCAAACATTATCAAGACATGGTGTTGCAAGCCATGCTTCAAGGAACTTTAATTCTTTTTCAAAATTTGTTGCTTGTTTCTGGTTGCTGCTAACATCTATGCACTCAAAATAAAATTTAAAATTAAAAGCATATCCAGAATTGTATTCGTTCTTGTTTGCAATGAGAGCATTCTCTTCTTGTGCTTCCTTCTCTGCGTGTGTCTCTTCCACTTCTTCACTAACATGTGCTACTGCAAACAAAATCTCTTTCACTTGGTTTTCAACTCAAGTTGGATTCTCTCACTAAAAAATTGTTTTTCAATAACATGTTTATGTGGCAACATAAGCAACCATTCATCATTAGCCAACTAGTCTTCATCAAACTTAACATCAACAAATTAAATTGTTGGATTCACCATAACATTGGTTGTTGGATAGCCCACGGGGATTTGGATTGATGGTGAATGGGTGTGTTATTAAGGCACTCCTTACAATAGGTCACCGGTTCAAATCCCCCATGGGGTCTTAGGTAGTAATATTATAAAAAAAAAAATTGTTGTTTGATGTTTTTGTGGCATCATATGAAACCATTCATCACTAGCCAACTAGTCTTCATCATACATAACATCAACAAATTGAGTTGTTGGATTCCCCAAAACATTGGTTGTTTCAATGACAACTTCATTATCATCAACAAGCAGTATTGATGGATTCACGAAAATGTCATCCACTTGTGGCTGTGCACAGTGGGATTCAAGAGAATGTGTTTGT
>APFE030479021.1:0-22876 GCA_000404065.3 Pinus taeda
ATCACCCTCACAGAGGGTGATTTGCATGATATCGATGACATAGTGAGGGACGTCACCATGGAAGCCCTACAATAGGTTGAGAAATGGTAGTAGATAATCTTAGGGAATATGTAGGAATTTTTGCAGGAGCTACAGATCCATACATTGTAGCCTGGCACGGTGTCTACCAGCCTGGCTATCGACACTTCAACAGTCACCAAGATGCTGCGCGTGAAGGCCTCCAACGCGATAACGCTGCCTGATGGAGCACTGACCACATATAATGAAGTTGACAGACCCACCGTCAGTGCCCTAAAGGGAGTAGGGTTGAATCTGGTAGTGCTCCCGGGTGAAGCACTCCACCTCTTGCATGATGGAGTGATTGTAGAGCTGAGGGCCCATGAGCACTGCACCCTCTAGGTGATCAGTGAACAATGGATCAACAATGAGAAGATGTTACCACAATGAGACTCTGCCATCACTACTATGACCAAGGCAACCAATCAAAACAAGGGCATTATGCAGGTCATCGAGGAGGCATGCCGAGTGTTCCTAGAGTTGGCCATTCTTGAGGAGGAGCCAGTCAAGGTGTGCATCCACAAGTTGGCTACAGGGGTGCGCGATACTCATACTGAGATGGAGAAGGTTCAGTTGGAGTTGAACCTATAGATCATAGAGTTGTAGTTGAAGACCCAACCTTCCACTCTGCTAAGGGTAAAGGAGAAGTGGGCGACTGTTATCACAGAAGCAGTAGCGGTGGTGGACAATGTAGTGATAGACTGCACACAACTTTTTGAGTAGTAGTTTGAGGTCCTAACAAGCTTGCAGGAGAACCCCAATGTACAATGACTAGAGACGGAAGTGCACAAACTACAACAACACTATGATGAGGTCAAGAGCACACCATGAACCATTGTGCTGGCACAAAGACTAGCAAAGCTATAGGAGGCCAAGCAGCTGAAAGAACAGGTGGATGTAGTGCTACATAAGGAAGTAGTGTTGAAGGCAAGATTGAATCCCTAGATGGATGAGGCTTACATGGTGATAGGCTCTATTGAAGGAAAGCTTGCAACTTTGCAAGCAACTCAGCAAAAACTTCAGGTCGACAGTTAAAGAGTAGTGACCAAGTAGTTTGTCAAAGACGCGAAGCAGGCGGCAACTCAGTGCACTGCTGAGGTCGTGGTTATACGAGTCGAGCTAGAAGATCTTCATGCTAAGATCTTCATGCCTGCCGAGTGACTCAAGGGCAAGTCATGATGTTTGTGTTGGGGGCCTGTTGGGAATGGGATTCCCCAAGGACAGTTTTGGAGCTAAAATCCTATGTTTTGGGTCGAAATTTGTAATAAAGTTGTAAATTCTCTGCATTTTGTGGTTTCAGAGCGCAAAGGTGTCATGAGTCATAAAGGGTTGTCCACCCTTATTTTTATAAAGTAAAGTCGGCTGTAAAAGATCTACCCATGGTCCGCGGACCATGGGATTGTATAAAAGGAGCTAAGTAAGTAAGCTCTAAGTAGTTCAATAGTTGAGATAAGTCTTAGAGAGTCATAACTGTGAAGAAAGAAGTCTAAGTTTCAGGTTGTAGCGTAGGTAGAGGCTCTGCAACTGAGTGTGCAAAGGTCTAGAGTGGAAATCCGCAGCTGAGTGTGCGGACCCTTGCAACTGTGTGCATAGGGTGGATAGAGTCTGTAATCCCTTGAAGATATCGATAAAGAGAAGTATTCTGCAATTTATATGTCTTTGTTCTAGTTAATTCATCTTATCGTTTTGTGTATGAATTTCCTTTATAATGCTTATGTGATGCGTGAATGTATGTAACTATGTTGGATAATTGAGCGTAAATAAGAATATCCGTTTACACAGTGCTAACTGTGATTGTTTAGCAAGATAATTAAACACTTGGGGATAACTTGGGAATCTGTTAAATACACAAAGGTATCAAAGGGAGGAATTAGGGGTTAGGCAGACAGAGCCCTAGAACTTAACGACCTATGTGAAAGCAGTAATAGAAGGAATAAAATGACATAATGACCATCTCAGGGTGTGGAAACTTGGTTCCAGCATCCCCCCAATTTGCTTCCAGTGAGACTTCGGTCCGCGCTCCATGGGCTAATTCTGAAAGGGCTAGTAGTGTAGGGCTTTGTTTAGCTAATTAACATTGAACTTGGGTCAGGCCCCAACAAGCCAACAACCAAGATATGATTGTATCCTGAGAAACCAACAAGTATGGGCATCCTCCTTGAGCCAACCACCATTTGCAGTATATGGATCATCTTAGGGAAGGAGTAATTTTATTTTAAATACACCTTGTTGAGGTTTCTAAAATCTACACAAAGCCTTATCTCTTCTATTTTCTTCCTCACAGAGACCAAATTGGAAAGCCATTTTGAAAACCTTAGGGGAACAATAATTTTTGCATCAAACAGTTTTCTGACTTCCTCTTCAATAAGAGGTAACAACAAGGGGTTTTTTCTTCTCAACTTTTGTTTCAAAGGATTTTGATCCTACTTGATTGGGATTGTATGTTGAATGATTCTCTTATCATATACTTTGAAGTCCTTCTATCCCCGTGCAAAAGCATCTGAGTATTCTTTTATGAGACCAAGGTATTTTTTTTTATCTTCAATATTTAAGGATATTGAAATCTTGACAATCTTAGGCTTTGTTTCTATCCCTATATTGCAGTCTTCTATTTCAGTTTCAGTAGGAACAACTTTTGGAATCTTTGCTACATCATTGTGGTCAAATAACTTCTCAAGAGAAACTAAACCTCTCAGAATTGTATTTTTCTTCAATTGTATAACATCCATATCTATAATTGGATTCCAAAAATCATATAAATCTGAACCAAAGACCTTCTGTTCATCCTCACTAAAATAGTTTTCTTCATCTGTGTGCAAATTGTAAAATTCCTCAATCATTTGCAAAACTATTTCCTGACGATGAACCACACTAGTTGGTTCGAAACGCGTCGACAAATGATCAATTATGTGATTTCGCCAAAAAAATTCTAAACAAATGTTATGGATCACAGAAGTCTAAATTATTTGATATTTCAAGCTACTTTTCAACTTTGAAAACTTGCTAATATTTCATATTATCTGGGATTTATGGCCTATGTTTGACTTCTATTTCATATTTCCTATTGGGATATATGGGAATCTTAAACACACTAGTTGAGGTGGCCAATGCACCATCTATCATATTCTTCTCTCTAGGAATCACAGATAAATCATATTCTAAAAAGAATTGCAGCATTTATAGGAAACGATTCCTATAGGCCTCATCCTAGGGTGTTTAGTTTGATACAAACCTTTGATTTGATTGATAACTAGGTATGAATCTCCATGAAATTCAATCCTCTTTTCTCCCAAATATTTCAAAGTGTGCAATCCCAAAATTAGCACTTCATACTCAGGCACATTGTTTGTGCAGTCAAAGGATAATTTTTAAGAACATAAGCTTGACTTTTCCACCTTTGGGCTGATTATCCACACACCAGCTCCAACCCCCTCTTTACTGATTGCTCCATAAAAATCCATGTTTCAAAGGCCCTCTTCATCTTCATTATGTTTTGATTTTGTTCCCTACAATTCACCTTCATTCTCCTCTGATATGTTGTCCATGTTTTGACTATCTTCCTCCAAACATAAGTCATTACATAATATGAAAGAGTCCATATCATAATGCATTAAATAAATAGGATGGTTATTAGGCCTTTCCTTTCCACTTACCATGTACTTCATCAAAGTTTATCTATATAATCTCCTTGGTTGTCCAAAAACAAGGATTATGGCATAAGACATGTCCATTTGGAGAGTACCCTTGAACTTTGTAGACCAAGAACTTGATAAAAACATGCCACTTTTTTTTATGAACATAAAAAAAAACTATGTCCATCACTAAGATATTTGCTGGGATTTGAGTAAGAGAGACCACCAAATCCTAGATCAAACCCAAACATTTCACCTTTCTTGAATCAAAGGAAAAGAGATCTTTATAAGGCCTTGTGATGTCTAGACCAAGCTTGTCCATAATAACCTTTGGCATTAAGTCATGTGATGCACCTGAGTTTAAAATTGCATTATGAAAAATTAAATCATGCACATCCAAGTTGACATAAAAAGGTCGGGCTTCTCCATCTTGAGAATCTCCATAAACTTTTGTACCAAATAGGAGTTTTGGATGATCATCATCCAAGTTAACAATATCTAACATCTCCTATCTTGAGTGCTCTAATAATTTGCTCTTGTATGTATTATTCTTGATCAATTCATTAAATGGAATAGAAATTTTGATTTTAGACATTTCATTTTCTAAACTGAAATAAGATTGACCTTTCTCTACATCTTTGATGGTTGTGTCATGATTTTCAGGAATCCCTTTTGGAGGATCAACTTTCTTCTAACTGGACATAGGTGCATTGACTTGGCCTTTCTTTGGAGGATTTATTGGAACTTTTATGTTTCTAAAATTATACCATCTTTTCACCTCCATTATTGGATTTTGGTACCCTTGCTTATATTCCTATGATTCCACGTGCATAATGTCTTCCTGTGGCTGAAAAACAAGTCTTTTTCTTCTTTTATAAAAATGACACTATCCTCTTCTTCACCAAAATAATGAATCTGATCCTACTCTTCTTCTATATCTTCATCCTCTTCAAAATTCTCTTGAAAAGGAGGTCTGATTCATTGTTGATCTCTCTACTTTCACTATTCTCTTTGCTTTATTTGCACTAGAGACCTCCAGAAATTTGGGTTTCTCACTAGAGGAGGGACCTGCTGATCTCAACCAACAGTTTTGTTCTCTAAGGTCAATATATGCACCAACGTTTCCACTATTTTCACCATGACATCCAACTTCCTATCTGATGAAGATGAAGCCTCCTCTTTAACTCCTCTTTTCTCAGCTTTCATTTTGGCCTTTTTGTTTAGAAAATTCACTTCCATTGCAACAACATTTTTCTACATATCCTCTAAAGTGGTTGGGTTCCTTTCCCTAAGGTGATAGGAAAGCTCGACATCAAAACCATCTGAGTAATGAAGCAAGGCCAATCCAAGAGGGGGTTTTATTTTAGCCAGTATTGAATTATATGCTTTATTAAATCTGGCTAAAAAATCTTGTACTAATTATCTCAAAGTTCTCTTCAAACTATCATACTTAGCCAAAATATATAGAGGGTTCTTCTTGACTTCCCATCTGGCAAGGAAAATTTGTTCAAGTTGTTGGAAATTGGAAATACTAGCAGCTGGAAAACTTCTGAGCCATTTCTTAACCTATCCTGAAAAACTTGAGCAAAAAGCCTCAACTTAGCATCTTCATGGTCCACCTCTTCAAAGTCCATAAAATTATTCAACTTATCAAGGTGTTTCTGTGTTGTAATAACCCCTATACCATCGAACCAAGGCAATCTATGACCATAGTTTTGTGGAAAATCATGCAATGGGTCTTGTAAATTCAACGGAGAATAACAAAAATCCATGACTATATGACTTGGGCTAGTACTGACTTTTGGGGTATGAAATGAAGATGAGGAAGGTGAGGGGACTACTGTTTGACAAACTAATGAAGATGAAGGAGTGACAATAATAGACACAACAGGAGAAGAACTCAAAAAGATGTTCAATGGAGTAGAAAATATTGGGTCAGGGATAAAATGATGTAATTTTGAGGACATAGTAGTAGCTTCTTGCAGCTGGTAGACAAGATGTTATAACTTATGGAATTGTGTCCAAATATATTTATATTCTTCTAATACACCTTATTGTTGAAATGGAATAAAGGGTTGCAACCTTGATTGATCAAAAATGGTTTCTATCAAACTATTTTCTAATTTAGATCTGAATAGGATTTGTTCAAACTTCAAATCAAACTAAGTGTGGTCCACTGATTCGAATTTTACAAGTAGGGACAAGGATCCTTTTATGACATTGGTATCTATTCCTTTTGCATGCTTATTTTCTCTAAACAACTTCTTTGGACTACTCAAAACCTCAAGTGGATTGCGGTATGGATGATGCCTAGTGTGTACTCTTCTTAAACCTAGATTTCCTATAGGAATTGCTTGCAACTGATTCTAAAATGGCTAACAGTCAGGAAAATATTTAGCTTATGAGTATCTATTTCAGTGTCACCCTTAGGAACCATATTTGTCTCTAATTAATAGATTTTCTGAGGGAGGTCTTCAAGATTTGTGCTTCCCTAACAGTGACGCCACTATGTTAGCACTTTGTAATTCCTCGAGGCTGAGGAGAGGAACCCAAAGGTAACCAAAAAGAACTTGGAAGCTAGAATCTAACCCTTCCATCCTTAGAGAGGTCTCTCTCTATCTAAAACTTCAATCACCGAGGTTTAGGCTAGGTATGGTGCTCATAGGGATATAGATTTTAAAGATTTGTTGGTAGGGGAGAAGACAAATCCATTGGGAAATACAACCATATAAGTTTTTTTTTTTCAATGATAGGATGAAGAGAAGGATGGATCTTCTACAGGGGAAAGGTAGGTAGTATTTTTGTATTTTTTTAGTCAAATTCTTTGTTGGAGGGTGAGTAGAAGATAGGTGGAAATGACATATAGAGTATCAAACAATGGGATGAATTCTAAATGCCATTCAAGAAGTAAACATAAATTGTTTAGGAAACTAAATCAAAGCATTTTTAAAGCGAATTATGAGAAAAATGTTTGTTTAGCTAAATAGGAAGACACACATTCAAATAATGATTGATAACAAAATATAACTCACAAAACAGAGAAGCACATCTCCATAGAAACTGACACAGGAATCCTTGTAAAATCAGACCTCTGTCTTTTCACTTACTAAAAAATATATGAAAACAATCCAGTACACAATGTCTCTTCTTCTAAAACCTGAAAAACCCTTTTCCTCATCACAATTACAACATAGATAGATCACAAACAATTATTTCCCATCTCTAGGAACTAAATTCCGTAATATGATTTCTGTTTCTATCTAATGCAGTGAATATAGAACTCTTTTTCTAAAAACTAGGAATTCTTTGACCATGGCTTTCTAAAACAAATTTACATTAAATTAGAATCCTAAATCAAGCTTCAAGGTCCATAGATGCCTCATAATATTAACCAATATCATAAAAATAAATTACATAGCTTTTAGACAGAAAATTCTCGGTCAAAAGGATGATTGTGTGGAAGCGCGGCGTCAATGCTGTGCAACCTCCTAGCTCAACAAAACACAAAAGAAGTGCAATGAATCCATGCTTGATGTAGCTCCGGTCACTCCTCGAGTTTCTTGATGACTATTACATGTGTGAAATGGTCCGGACATCATCAACTTCCCCTCTAGAAACCTTCTTTCATCATGCAAAGCTCTGAACTTTCAAAATTCCACCTACACCAAAAGTGTATCACTTGTGAAAGCACAACAAAACCTATCCTCCATGGGTTTTTAATAACACTAAGGTATCTGAACAATATGTACAACATATTGATGATGTTAACATTCCTTACACCCATTTTCAAGTCTACACTCAGCAAAACGATGACAAAATTCCTGATTTCCATCAAAACTCTAACCCTAATGCTTGGCTAAAATACAAAACTATTGTTTGAGCTGATTTTTTAACAAAGTTTCATGGTTTCTTGAGCGTAGTTGAATTTACACTCAAGAAATATTCAAACAATACATGACCCCCTTATACAACCTCATTCAACAATCATTCTCAGACAAAAAGAAAAAAGGCCAAAATTACTTTGATTTACATGTTCCAGCATTCAAACTTTGGTTGCTTTAGCCAACAAATACAACTTACCTCTGTCCTTCTCCTGTATCTCCTTCAACTATTGATTGGAAGCTCTTACCTCCTTCCTCAAAGTTAATTTCTTCCTGCATATGTTTTTCAATTGCCTATGTAAGGGGAGAGACCTCTTCAGTATATACTTAGCATTTTCCATTGTTGGTTCATACATGTTCAAAAGATCATCCATCTTTTTCATAGCCCTTTCATCCTACTCCTTAAGTTCAACAATTTCACTATGATATTTATTCAAATGCATCCTCAACCTATTAAAATTATGTTGGCCCTCTTCTATATCTGTTTTCTTCTCTTCTCTTACTAAATTTTCTTCTTGTATCTTCAATTTTCTAGTTGAAGACCTAGTGACTCTCGCTGATTGAGCTTCTACCTCTTGAATGTCCTCTCTCACTATATTTTCCTTTCCTTTAGACTTAGTGACATATGGTGCATCCTTTGTCACTAGTTCTTCTTCATTAGTCCTAGTTGTCCTTTCTAGATCAACCTTCTTCAATTCCATGTTATCATGTTGCAATTGGGCAATGACCAAGAGTGCTTTCTTTAAATATTCTTGCAATTCAAAAATCTCCTTGTCTTTATTATTGAAATAATGTCCTATATTATATCCTCTAAATGTTCAGATGGCTTCTCAAGTGTTTGTTGCAAGGGAAATTTTTTTGTAGTCGATCTAGTAAGGGGCCTTTTGGTAACCTTCACTACTTCAGGAGATAAATGCAACTTTTCCCCTTCTTATTTTTTTATGAATGAATTGAAACTGAGGGACTTTTGAATAAACTTTCAACTAGTGATTTTATATGTTTTTCCACTGATGATTGTGTATCCTTCCTACTGAGAGAACAAATTGGTAAGTTAGATGCCAACTTTGAAGAAACTGTAAGTGACTGCCATGATTGATTTATCTTATTTATTTCTCCCAACACCAACAATTTAGTCAAAGAGAAGTGGAAAATACTATTTTCCACTTTGCTTTGTTTTCCTTTCACTTTGTTTTCCATCTTGCTAAGGCTTATCAACAAATAGAAGGGCATATTCAAAGGACTCATTCCTGTGAAGTTCATCAAAAGCCTAAAATGATATTTATATATCCTCCAAAATCTACCCCCACAGGTAAAGTATCTCTAGATTACCTTCAAAATATTGCTATAGAGCTCAAGCAAGTATTCTCTAAGTATAATGGCTCCATACCCTTCGATCCTATCTTTGGGTTTCAAGAAATATTTTTAATTGGCTATGTCAAGAGAGACATGCCCTTGAACCACTTCTCTCCTTGTAGATGAATCTCTATGGTGGTTGAGATAGTGACATCTAACACTGGAAAAGTAAGCCCTCCAACCTTAACATCTAATCCATTGAAGCTTAAGGAAAATTCTTTAGTGAGCTATACATTATACCCATGGATATTCTCACAAAATCTAATGAAAAAACTTGTTCAAAGTAAACTCTGATTGATGGGTTTGAGTTTATCAATATCACCTCCCTTGTGCTTTTTCCTATCTGGGATTGTCATGATTTTCATAGAAAAGATGAATTCCAAGGTTCATTGAATGCAACTTGGTGTATATCAATTAAGGGTGAAAAATGGGGTAGCAACGATGAAATGGATCTTAGATTAAGGTTTTATGACAATTCAGAATGAAAACTCTGCATGGAAAACTGAAACAAAAAAACTCATCTCCCAAACCCAAAAAAATAGATAGTGTTTCCTTGGTCGCAGTGGCAGAATTAAAATCATAGGAGCAGCGCCAAAAATGCATCGCATGGGGGAAATTCTTCTTAACCTATGAGGAAAGAAATAACTAAGTATGAAGTTTCAAATCACTTGAATGATATTCTAGGCTTCAATATCAAGGTGGAAAACAAATTGTGGATGTTTGGTGGGGGTAAGAATATTAAAACATAGTGCAAATGCAAAGCATAGTGTATACTCGAGGAAATGAAGCAAGATAACATTTTAGAAGTTTGCAGGGTTTCAATTCATTTCCTCATCACATGCTAGTAATTTCAATGAGATGAAAAACAAAGGCTTCAACAAAATGAAGAATTGGCATTTGGATAAGCAATTTGACCACTGAATTGGAAAATGCAACACCTATCTATGAGCACAACACCTGTCTGTGAGTGCAACGCCTGTCTATGAATACAATACCTCCCCTCCCTCCTTTAAGTAGTGAAGCTTAAGTGATTCTCACTAACATTTGGATGAAAAAATTAATTGATCTGTGGCACTTTTGGAAGTTAACAAAGAATTTGAACTCCTAAGGTGGCTAAATTCGAATTTCAAGAATGATGATGAAAATATTTGAACCTCAATCATAAAACACAACAATTTTCAAAAACACAACGCTATCCTCCTAACCATTGTACCAATGTGGTCTCATAGCATGTTGTGATTTGACATTCTAACTGACCCAAGTCACCCTACAAATCTATGCCAATGATAATAAGACATGACACCATGACCTTACTTATGATTTTTTGGTGAAACATGACCTTAAACTCATTTAACTTGATCTCTTAGGATATTAATGACTATTTTCCTGATGCTTCACACTATTTGACATAATTACATTCACTAATGAAATTTTTATTCTATACTATGACCAACAACTTGATATATACAAGATCATAGAATGGCCTATGTACATTTTCCAAAATAATTTGAAAGATAAAACCTATTTCTGACTACTATAATTATAGGATACTAACAATTTACAAATGATATTAGTATTAAATCAATATTTCTTTGGGTATATTGTGGGGAGTTTTAGGGGATCCAAATCAGTTAACCTAAAAGTCACAAAACCCTAATAATGGCCAACAAATTTGTGAATAATCCTCAAGATCCCACACAGGGGGGTTTGTGTGGTTGGAAGAACAAGGCACAAATATAAACCATAATGTGAGCCTCCTCATGGAAGCCCTGACTAATAAGCTCAAGATATTGAAATAAGATGGAGGTTTTAACACAAAGGTTGTATTGTAGGAGAAATTGGAAGATTGAGAAGAAATAGAGAGGGAGTCTAAGAAATAACCTAAAAAGGATCAACCTAGCTCAAGTGCCATTAACAATTCATAGTCCCTGTTAAAAATGGAAGCGAATATGAACATCAAGTCGTATGAAGGTGATATTGACACTATAAAGTTAAATCACTAGTTCTAGAAATTATAAGTTTATTTTAGTGTTCATCATATAAAAGAAGAATAAAAGATTTCATTTTCCCAACTTAGAGGGCCATGCCCTCACTTGGTGGTAAATCCACATAGAGACCTTGAGGTTGGAGGAATATCCTCCAGTGATAAAGTGGGAGGATTTCAAAACCCTCCTAAAGTCACAATTTTACCTTATATGGTATGTAGAGGATCAATGGATGTAATGACATCACTTCATGCAAAAGCAGGGGATGAGTGTACTAGATTACACCATATAATTTAGAAAGATGGACATATTGTTGGAGATATCCCCAAAGAACCCAACCATAATAAATTATTTTGGGGGTCTACATAGCCATATATAGAAGTAAGTGATATTGTTCAAAACTAGATTGGTGAATGAGGCTTGTGTATAGGCACAATACCTAGAGAACATAGGCCAAAAGAAATGGATATAAAGTGGATCAAAGTTTAAGGATCACTAGAAAACTTCCAAGGAGGGTAAGAAGAAGTGGATAGGGGGAAAAGAAAAAATACAACAACCACGAAACACTAGTGAAAATATGTTAGCAACCACTACAACCAATGTAATATTGACGATCATACAAAGGAGAAGTGTTGGAAGTCGCATCTAGTGATCAACTTGAAGAACAAAAAGAAAGATACTAAGAAAAACATTATCATGGCCATAGATTCGAGTAATTAGGTTGAAATAAACTCAAATGTTATGAGAATATTGTCTATATATCATTACAAAAGGAGGTGAATCTGAGTAGCCTTCAATAATAGGAAGAGAAAAAATATCAAACTCTTCCATATAAAGATATAGGTCAAGAAGACAAATATTGATGATTTTCTTGACTCAAGATCACATGAAAATATCATTGCAATAAAGCTAGTCAAAAAATTAGGACTGGAAGTTCATGATTATCCAAGCCCATATCTATTGCCATGGGTTAAATAAGGATGTGGAAATAAATGTAACCAAATAGTGAAAAATTAGATTATTTTATTAGTGTTGATTTTATTGATGAAGTAGAACTAGATGTAATTCCCATTAATTTCTGTGAAGTGGTGTTTATAAGTCCTTATATGTACATGTGGGCTACAATATTCATGCAACGAGATAACTAGTACCACCTAATCATGGATGGAAAATAATTCACCATCAATGTACACAAGGGAATGTCCAAACTTTCATAGGTTAGTGCCAACCAAGCTAAGAAACTAATTAGTTTTATCAAGAAATAGTTTTTACTATTTTTAAAAGAAAATTAGTCTATATATGGGTCAATGAGAGAAAATTCATCCCCATAGGGGTGTACTAAGTAATAGAAAGTGTACTAAGGAATAGAAAAAACAAATAAAAGAGTATTATAGGTATACAAGGGTGTTTTTTAGGATCATGTTGTACTATTCAACAACCCCCATTTTAATGTATTATAAATTTCCTATGAAATTTATTATATTAAAATAGGGACCCTTTAATTTTATAAAATCAACATAAAATTGAGTTTAATAAAGAACTATACACCAAAGTTTAAACTTAGGGCCTTTTCAAATCAAAAACGCCAAGTATTAAGCCTTGATTATCCAAAAAACAAATTTTAATAGCCCCCGAGACCAAAACTATACTTAGGCTTCAAAAACCTTAAGTATTAAAAAATATGGGTTATTTAATCAAAAATAGTAATAAGAGTTTATAATTCCAAAGGTTTTATCTTTATAAAACTCTGACTCATCCAAAATCCCACATCGCAAAGTTTCTAAAGGCAAAGAATTTTCCCACAAACTCTGACTTATCTAAAGGGTAAGACTTCCTCGCATTGAAAATAAACAAAGTTCCAAAGGCTCAAGACCCCTTTGCCAAACTCCATTGCGATTGCGATTAGACTAGAACCGATGGGAAAATATACATGTAAATTCATAAATTCCAAGCGTCCATGACTATCGCAAAAGGTTATAAAGAACTTAAGTCTTAGACTTAACCAATTTTGATTGCGATTAATAAAGGACCCGACGGGATTGTAAAATCCATTCCATAAATCTCTTGCTTTCAGAGCTATCACAGTTACTAAAGGGTGATGCTTCCACCTTTCTATGATTGCGATTATGATTTTATTTGAAGTACTCCTAGCCTCCAGGCGATTGCGATTATTATGAGTTCTACCCCCAACCTAAAAGCGATATGAAATAAGACCATAAAGTCTGATTTGTCTTGTCACAGACCTCACTCCGCATTCCTCTCCATGATGGCTATGTTCAGAATTTATTACAACTCTACATTTTTCCTGTTTTCATGCAAAAGTGATTTGTTTCAAATAAAACTCACTTATCTATCTCATTTATTTTCTATCTTATCGATTCTTGTTTTCCTTGTTTAGGTTCATTATAGAGGAGGAAAGTTGTGCTGATAAGTAACAGTTCAGTTCAAATAGACAGACAAGCATCTCGATAATCTGATGAAACAAATAAAGCTGATGAAGACAACAAATCACATTCATAAATTTCTACCAAGAATTGTTTTCCTTTAAGTGTTATTGAAGGGATTTGTTTAAATTACCTCAACGCTCTGCACAATAGATTGAGTTGTTTTCTTCTATTTAAGGTTACTTGTTGTATGAAATAAAGTTTTGAATTTTATGAATAAAATCTTACGAAAGCTCGCCCTACTGTACTTTCATACTTTTCTAAATAGAATTACTAGAACATTATTGAGGATTTTTCATAAAGAATTTTGAGAAGTTGCATTATTGTACTCCATCTTTGTGGGAAAGAATAAACTGCTCCTATTTCTTTTATGCGCTGAAAAATGTGCATCTAGTATTTCTATCGTTGTACCTCTATTTTGTTTATAAGTAAATAGTGAAATTATCTTTTTAGGTTGCTCATTACATGGTATTTAAAGAACATTGATACATGTATTCATTTTTTATCATGCTGCCATTGATATTTTTTACATGTTAAGAAATTTTCTTTGATATTCTAAATGGGATATGAGTTATACACATTATTTTGATTAAATATTTAATCAAAATAATCATCTTGAAATATATTCATTTTCATTGGTGTTTGAGAAATCTGTATTGTCATTTACTAAGGAAAATCATTGTAGCTCGCATCTAGATAAATGTTAAACAATCCCGGGTTATAGATTAGATTAATGCATATATTTTCCATTTGATCCTTTGTTGCATATCCATCTATTTCACTCCATTATAATCATTACACATTCATTTAATCACCTTCATTAGGAATCTGTTCCCATTATCCCCAATTGGAGCCACTACCTAAATGGAAAAGGAGTTGCCTTAAGGTTCATACTGGGTGGTTTTCTCCAGTGTTGAAGTAGTGATTTTCGAGGCCTCAACAAATCCTAAAGGGATATTTCCTAAGAGAGAAGTGGAGCATGAGATTTGTATGTCATCAGACTCCCTATTTTCAAACATTAGATTGCACATATGGTCTTTTATAGAAGAAAATGAGGTGAAGAAATAGTTTATTAGCTAATATAATAGGGTGTCATTTGAACAAGTACCTCACAATATGGGTCACACATCATCATTGTGAAAAATAAGGATGGGACTTAGTAGACGTGTATTGATGAGCTACTGGAGCATTTTCAGCAAGCCAAATACTTCAACAAGTTCCAGTTATAGTTAGGATGTCACCACATTCGGGTAGGAGAAGAAGTTACCTGGAATTTTACCTTGAAAACTAGGAGAAGTTTATATGAGTAGTTAGTCTTGCTGGTTAGCCTATGCAATGCAAAAACTATGCTTCTGAGTTTGATGGATGATATAATTCACTCTTTATAGATTCATTTATTATTGTCTATTTGGATGATGTAGTGCTATACAGTATTATCTAGGAGGAGCACATCTCACACTTAATACAGGTGATAAAGACATTAAAGAAGTACTAGCTGCTAGTAAATCTCAAGAAATGTGAGTTTGGAAAGAAGTATTTGTTTCATCTGGGATATGTGGTAGGTAGAGGATAGTTGAAGATACATCATACTAAGATGGAGTTCATGACAAAGTGGTTTTTTCCTACTAATTTTTTTGAATCCAATAGATTCTTTGGGGAAACACAATACTTGAGGAAATTCAAAGCCCCACTTTTAGCAGTAGAAGCACCAATCCATGCCACAACAATGAGTGGAAGAGTTTCCAATGGGGAAATGGTTATCAGAGGGCTTTCAAGGAGTTAAGGAAGAAGATTAGTCAAGAATTGGCTTTGGGATTATTGAACTTTTAGCAAACCTTTGAAGTGGATATATATGCTAGTTGGTATGTTATGGGAGTAGTCTTGGTGAAGGGAGGAAGGCATGTATGCTACAATTTTGAAGTATTTTATGTAGTGTTTCTCAACTAGCCTATGTGCGAATAGGAGCTATATTCCTTAATGCAATTTGTAGAGAGGTGAAAACACTATATCATGGGAAAGGAGATAGTAATCCACTTAGATAACTAGCTTCTATAGTACTTGCAAGGCCAGATTAATTTGTAACAAACCAGGAATTACAAGTGGATGTGGTTTTTGTAACAATTCCATTTAGTGATCAAGTAAAATAAGGAAAACACAAATAAGTCGTATAACATGGTTTTTCAAATCCACCTACATCAGATCACAACTTTAGGAACTCTTCTGTACAGGGATCCTTTCACTTGTGATGCATATAGAGAGGGATATTTAGAGAATGAGGATGTCAAGGAGGTGTTTCAATAGTTATAGAGCCAGAGACATGTATGTGATGGTGCTAACATAGTTGACTAACATCTCTAGGATGGGTTAATCTATAGGTTGGATAAGTTATGTGTTCCAAAAGGTGGGTGATTGCAGCTGATTAGAGAGGCTTACACCTACAAGGTTATAAGGAACTTGATGTATGGAAGATAGTGGCCAACTTGCATAGGCATGCATATTTTCCCAAGATGCAAGAACCTGTAGCTGGGTTCATAAGAGGATGCATGCTTTGTTGTATTCACAAGCCTAATAAACCGAGTCTATATCATCCATTTCCTACACCCAATCATCCTTGGGAAAGCATTTCATGGAATTTATGGGAGGTTTACCAACAATTGGGAAGGGACATGCCTACCTTTTCATGGTATTTGAAAGCTTTAGCAAGATGTGTATTCTAATTCCCTATAAGAAGACCATAAATGGGTAAGAAGAAATGAACTTGTTCTTTAGACAATTCTAGGTGCACTATGGTATACTAAAGTGCATTGTTTGAGACATGGGCACAATATTTCTTAGTACATTTTAGACTACATTATGAGAAAATATGGAAACAAAGTTAAATAGGTATAAAACATTCCATCAATAGAAAAATGGGCAAAAAAAAGTAATCAATAATACAGTGGTGCATCCTTTGAGGGGATGTAATCAAGAGCATTTGAATACTTGTGATGTAAATTTGGTATATATACAACAATATTATAGCACAATAGTCCACACTCCTACTACTAAGTACCCATTTTAAACTTTTTTTAGATATCTTCAATCTTCACCTTTGGATATTGCATGTGGTGAACAAGAAGGAGTGAAGAAGGATCTTACAGGGGATTCCTTAAGGGCATAAAAATTTGCTGATAAGGTTAGAAAAATCCATATAGAGTTAGAAGAGAAACTACAAGTGTCAGTTCACATACCCAGTTCCCTCAATGACTTAAAAAGGTTATGGTGCAACAAAAATTTTCTTTTTCTTTTTACTAGGTTGACAATAAGCTATGATGCCAACTTTTGACATGCCTAATGACTTAATACTTGATTAAGAGTATGCGGTATGAGCTTAAAATTTATGTATGACACTAGTTTGTCACATAGCACTTTTAAATTTATTATAGC
Organism: Pinus taeda; assembly: GCA_000404065.3. NCBI lineage: Eukaryota > Viridiplantae > Streptophyta > Pinopsida > Pinales > Pinaceae > Pinus > Pinus taeda. The sequence goes on from APFE030479021.1 coordinate 16,779, forward strand.
CACTCTTGTAAAAACTTGATTTTCATCTCTCATACATTTTATCAAATACTTTACATGTAAACCTTTCATTAAAGAGTTTATATGCAACTAATCAAGTAATCGTTTTCTTATAGAAATTTTGTCAGACATTTTGTACGAAATAAAATAAGAAATATTGCTTTGATTTCACTTGTAACTTATTAACTGAAATATACCACTTAATCATGCAAATTTTGATTTTCGTCATTGAAGTATATTATCAAGTAGTTTGTATGAAAATTTTAATAAAACACATTTAACACATTTCTTCAAATTCTTGGCATGAAAACATGAATAGATCAAATACAATAGTACTCTCATACAAGAATTCTAATATACAACAATACTATCACTATTCATAAGATGACATTTCCATTGGGGATTTCATCAAATAGTTTGTATGCAATGAATCATGAAACCATTTAGGTATTTCTTGAAACAGTCTGCATGCAAACTAATATAGAAATTTCCTTAGGTAATATATCCTAAATTAAAGTAGTGCAATTTGTATAAACTGAACCAGATGATCAATGGGAGTTCCCTCACTATGGTTCCAGTTTCATCCTTTGCAACCTCCCAGATGAGAAGTTATCACAAAAATACTAACATGAACTATTTTATGCATGATTTTAGGAGCATACGAGAAGCTCAACTTCCTCTAATCATATATCAAAAAATATTGTAACCCAAGATATAAAATATGCACAAGATGATCAACATGATTTAATCTTGTCACTATGTTCCATGTTTCAACATTTGGAACTTCATCAAAGAGAATCTATAGCATAGTTTCTAACATGAAATATTTAAATATTCATTTAGGAAGCCTAAATTCTTATGATCATATTTCCTAAAATTTCATGAACCAAGATTTGAAACCTCCTAGAATAAAATTTATAGCAACCAGAAAAATACCTGAAATTGAAGTAGGGGGAGCTACATTCCACCCCACCATTGGCTCAACTATGCTACGTTTTTTTTATAGTTGTCCACCTCTATGTTGTATCTTAATTACTTGAGGAGAACATAACTTAGGGGTATTTCACAAAATTATATTCAAACTAAATTTTAACACCAAAAGTGAAGCCCATTCTCTTTACAGATGGGAATAACTGAATGTTCAATCTTTCCTTATTTGACTAGGCTAAACATTCACAATAAGAAAATGCATATTTGAATAGAACAAGGGAGCCCTTATTAGATCTCTATAGTCCCTAGGGCCTCTCATATTTAGTTTTCTATGTGTCACACACATATAGGACCATTCCTAGTCCATAGAGCCATCTAGTCCAAAGAAAACGTGCTACAACACATTCATTTCTTGTCACTTAAGCTATCATTGAAAACTATAAACCAGTCATAAGGTCTAAACCTCTATGGGTTTTTTCACTACTAACTGTGATCCAATTTTCGATGGCTCTTTTTCATTCTTATGATGATGCTTCATAGCTATAATGATAGAATGATGTTTCACGAAACATCATTTCTGATACAACTGTACTTTCAACATATTCTTTTTCGTTGGAATGCCAACAATAGGAGTCATAATTTTTTTTACATTGGTTCATCACAAAGCCTCTTTAGATGACTGATGATAAGACAACTTCTTTGTGTCATTGAAAAGTGCATTGGAAAAATGATGGTAACGTGCCATAGTTGCAACATTTCTACCATCGGAAAGGGTGTTGCAAGATTGTTGTCCTCGGTAATTTAAAAAAACGAATATTGCAATGGACTTGCCATAGTTGTGACATTTATGTTGTTAGAAAGGGAATTGCAAGAACAACGTCTCTGCTATTCTAAAATATTTTGCAATGAATCTTCTATACTTCCAACGTCTCTACCATTAGAAAAGGAATCACAAGATTGATCGTTGCACTATTTTTAAAATATTTTGTGATGAACCTACCATACTTGTGACATTTACACCATTGAAATAGATGTTGGAAGACCAATGGTTGCACAATTAAAAAAAAAAAAATGTGATGAACCAGCCATAGTTGCAACGTTTCTATCATAAAGAATGTGGGTGCAAGACTGATGTCTTCAATAAATTTTTTAAAAATATTGTCACGAAACTATCATAGTTGAAATGATTGTGTCATTGGAATTGGTGTCAAACAACTGACGTCCATGCACAATTAGACCAATGAAATTTAGAAAGAATGGGCATAAGAAGACCAATGACTTTGGCAATTAAAAAGACAATTAAATGACCTCACATAGAATCTTCATCTCTATTAGCCCTTAAGGATTACCCATAGGGAATATTCATGATGACCATGGGACATTTTCTAAAATAGTAGAAACATAATATTGTGATTGATCTCCATTTTTCATACACCTAGAGATTCAAAGAGTGCAGTGTGGGCTATAATCCCATAAATTGTTTGATAAATCTTCTTTTTGTTATCCTAAGAGCCATTGTGTGGGATTGATTGACATGCACCACAATTTTTGAGATGTTCAATTTCTTCACAAATTGAGCTTTCTTTGAGCATTAGAACCTCATACCACCAACAATTAGTGCATTGAAAGCATCAATATCAGGATCAAGTGGAGGAGGTAAAGGATCATGCCTTTTGGAGCTTGAAACCATTAATGAGGCAGCTAGGGTTTCTTCAATTCTTTCCCTACCAAGAAATTTATGGGGATATATTATCTATTTTATCAACTTCAACATGATAGATTATTAACAAAACTAGATTTAAGATTGAATTATCACCAAATATGAGTGCAAGAGGAAAATATGACAAAGACCACACTCAAACCCAACAATGATTGTACCACTCAATTGTGCTATCATTTAGTTTATGCAACAAAGAAACTACATGTATGAGGCTAATTTATGAAATTTTTCCTCCATATATCGATTCTTGTGTAATGGTGTACTTGGATGGCATCCTTGTGCTTAGTGAATGTTGGGAATATACATGTGATTAGCAAGGGGAAATCGTCAATAAATATGCAAAATCTCTCTTGTATCAATGCACCCAACTAGATATTTTTTAAATTCAAACATGAAGTTTATTTTACTTTTCCCTATTGTTGCTAGCATACTAATAGGAAACATTTTCACTCCCTTTATGTGCTTACATTGGAAGTACATTTTAGTCCCATTGACCTACTTTGTAGTCAATAATTAGAAATTAATAAAATTATCTTATATTCTTTAAACAATGAGGAATCACCATGGGAGCTACTTGTTCATAGGAGTAAAGATTGAAAATGGATAAGTAAATAGTAGCATTTAAAGAAGTATGCTACATTCAAAGAGTACTTCCACCTAAGAGATGTGACACATGATTTCAACCCAAAAAAAGGTGCATGCCACACTACTCCATGGGATACATGTTCATTGTAGGAGATATATTGGCTTTCTATCATTTGGAAATGTTTCCCAATTCAGTTTCGAAACAAATAATTGTGTGAATTGGTATAATTTGTTATGAAATGGAAGATTTACTTAACGAAAAAAGAAACATTCTACATTTTGGTCACCAACCATCATAATATCTACAAGAAAAAACCAAATTGCAACAAGCTGGGAAATATAAATTGATGGGATTCCTTTAACAGTTCCATTTTGTTATAAAATATGAGAACATAGTGAGAAAAAAAGTGGAAGACATGTATGCCACTAAATCATCAAATTTAAACATTGGGAGCCATCATGAAGATTCGTCCATTTGATCATGAAGAGTAGTACAACAAGTTGTATGAGGACATGTTGTCCATTTTACCATGAAGAGTAATTCAAAGAGTTGTATGAGGAGACCTTGAATTTTCACACATAAATCAATAAGCTACTAACCATAAAAGTCCTAAAGAAACCAAACCATCATATTTATATGTTCAAGAGGTATTTATTTATGAGTTAGGGCACTTTGTATTTTGAAAATAAGGAAACAAAATCCAATTGTTAAGGTTATCTCATAGTTAAAAAGGCATTTCCACGTTTGAAAAGATATGTGCATTCTCAAATCATACATCAATATTTTTCAAGGTATATTAGTGAATGCACACTTTCAAATCTAATAAAGCCAAGTTATTATGTGTTGAGATTGTATCCACCATTATCCTTGACACATGAGATAATTACAATAGATTTATTGGGAGGTTTTGCAAGGAAAAGCAATAATAAATACTATTTTATAGTAGTGGTGGAGAGATTTAGCAAGATGTTTATTCTCACTCCTTATAAGACAGACCTAAAATCCCAAGAGACAACTATAAATTTAATTGAGAAGGTATGGATTTGATTTTTATTGCCCAAATCCATTATTCTAGGTAGAGATACTAGGTTATAAAGTTATTTTTGGATAACATTATAGAGAAAGTTAAATACAATATTAGAAAAATCCACTCATTCTAACCAATGTAAATAGATACCCAACAATTTTCAATAGAACACTAGCTCATTTACTAAGAAGGTATGCTCATAAGCACTCCAAGACATGGAATGCAAGCCATATTCAACTCAACTTGCATACAATGTGACAATTCACTCATTTACTCACATCAAACCTTATGAAGTTTGTATACTTATACTCCTTCATTGATTATATATAGGCAACAATGTGAGCCATTCATTTAAAAATCACTCATAATTATAATTAAGCTAAGAATGAATAATATGTATTATTATTAACACATTAATGAAAATGTGCATTCTTATTAATATGAGAAATATATTCCAAAAAATTATTCATTCATCTATTAATTTGTTTAGTGAATTTCCTTCTTAATAATGATCCTGTTAGTGTCAGTCTTTGCAGCCTTCCTCCAGTGATCAAACATGGTCTTACAAAGTGATGTTAAGGTGTCAAGGTCAAATTTTGTCATTTTAGTGAGTTTTCAAACAAAATTTGGTCACTAGGTATTAGGTCTAGGGTTTGCTTTTACTCCTTTCAAAGTTGTCCAAATGTCGGTCCATGTCACCATTCAGCTGAGTGTACCATCATTCAGAGGGTTTTCATCATCATGCCAGGCTCGAATGGGTCATTTTACACCTTGTTCATGCTTCATTTGCGCCTAGGTAAGGTTCATTTCCCTCTCCTAGGGTTTTGGAGATAATTTCTCTTGGATGGTCAAATCATCAGCAAAACTTGTATCCTAATGTTCATAAACCTTTCCCTATCCTTAATGTACCTTATTAAACACTTTCCATCACTGAGATCCCCCAAATTCCTCATTTTCACACAAACCCTAGTTTCTTGCTACAACTTGACAATTTTCTAGGTTGGGCCTGTGTTTAGCCCTTTTGGACCCCTTCCCCTCACTCAATATTTGAAATTCCACTTTCCTCTGCTTCTTAACATCCCTCCCTACCTCCCAAAATTTTCTCAAGAATTTAGAAGCCCCTTATCCCCTTCATTTCAATTCATTTCGACAAATCCACTGTTCCACACATCAGGGTAGGTTTTACTCAAACGATGTTTCTGAGCAATAAAAGATGAATTTGGGAAAATTAAGAGATTTTTTGTCCACAATAGGCCAAAGAATAAAAACCCCCTTCACTTTTTACACAGGTGTCATGGTTTTAGAGAAATGTCAAAAATACCGTTTCCTCAGGAGAACTGAATGCACCTCTGAAGTGACCTTGGGAAAATCAATATTTCTCATAGCTTGGTTGGCCAAATTGTTGAAAATAATACTGAGAGGGGGGGGTGAATCAGTATTATTTAGTCCTTTTACCAAATCTTCCTTATTTATACTTTGAATTATTTTTGCATATCAGTACCATAAAATAATGAGGATGAACAAGAAAAACAGACAGTCACATCAAAGAACACCAGATATAAGGTGGAAACCCAATGTGGGTGAAAACCACCTGCTGCAATATGTCTCTATCTTCTTTCAAATTAGAAACTCCTTTTACAATGGTCTTGTACTGGTGCAGTCCTTTCCCAGTACGCAGGCTGCAACCTGCTGAGAGCTTCAACTCTCTCTCGTTTTCCAGTCTCTCCTGAAAGGGAGCTACAACCCCCTACTTCTTTTCAAGGACCACTTTTCATAAATTTTCAAACTGGATTCATATACATCAAATGATCATCAAGTATATGTAAATAGTACAGTCA
>APFE030479023.1:9044-24188 GCA_000404065.3 Pinus taeda
GAATGACTGGTTTTATGATAGTGCTTACATGGATGAAGATCAAAACAGTGATCTTTCAGATGGCCAACTCGATCACAGTGTTGGCATTTCACGATCTGTTGTTGTTGTTGCTGTGGAAGAGGGGTAGAGTCTGGAACAGCTGAAGCTGAACTATCATGAGGAGCAGGTGAGTTGTCATGAATGAATCCAACACTCTGAAATTGAATAGGTTTTGAGTAGTCTGGGATATGAGAGGGAAATTCCTTGTCATAACCAAGACCGGTTCTGTGCTTGTTGTGGACAAGCTGTTCCGAAGGTCTGATGATGGGCTTGGGAAGTGCAGACTGAGTTTCTACATTTGCATGTACAACTGCTGCATTATTAACTTGTTGTTTATGGGTGGTTTTCTCAATGTTCTGAACAAAAACAGGTTCAGAATGATGTCTATTTTGATGTATCTCTTCTTGTTGTAGTTATGATTCAAGCTGCAAAAAATCGATCTTTTCTTGTGCATTTTGCAAATAAGTTTGAATATCGATCAGAAATCCTTGCTGATTTTGACTGTATTATCCATAGTAGAGAGTATTAGATTGTCCACTAACTCTAATATTGCACTAATTGGAGCCATTTTTAATCCTCAAAAAAATAGTAAAACAATGAGGAAAAGATGGACACCAATTGCTCTTCAAATCAATCAGCTTGCAATAGATTCAACACACATAATGGTGATATTCGGAAAACAGACTCCTTACTCAAAAATGAATTTTCTTCAATTCACCTAAGAATTTAACTTCCAACAAATCAATACATATCTTCCTATGATCTGCATGCCTTCTCCAGTGCTACCAAACCATTTCACCATAGTGGGCGGAGATGACGACTTTCTCATTTAAGTGCATGTATCCTGATGCTAGGTCGCCTGCTCCAGCGTTTTGATCACGTCACCACGTACAGAACGCGAAAGAGAAAAGGTTCAAATGGCTGAAACAGTTGAATCTTGATCAGCTTTATCGTATGCTTTGGATTTTATCTCAATTTGCTGAGACCGTTTGTCCTCGGCGTACAATCGGATGCAATGTTGACACAAGACTACGTACGAAAAGTGAGAGACGTGCTTGAACGGAGCAAAAAATTATAGATAGAGAAGCAGCAGATTCAAATTAGGAGTTGGATTTGAAAATAAAAATCTGAGCATTCGGTTGTGGATTTCCATAAATATCTTTAATCTTGTCCAGGGAATTGACAGTTACAGTATCTGAGAACCATAACGGCAAAATGCAAAGGCGTGAAAATATAGAAGAAACAACGCTATAAAATTCAGAACGGTTGAATTTTGATAATGTTGGAATCGTTTCTTCGAGCTCTCCACCGTCGCGGTTGCAGAATTTCCATCCTGCACCGATATGTGTGACCTTTACGAGGATTTTTGTGCTGTAAAGCTCCGATATGTATGACCTTAACGAGGATTGTTGTGCTGGAAAGTTAGGTGCACAAGGACGTTCAGTGGCTGGAGTAACTCATGTGCGTATATTCCATACCCCTTCGTGGGATCGAACCGTGGCAAAGTTGTGACCGTCGGATTAACAGAAATACGAGAATATTCGAAACTGTATGCACCATAGGGATCTCAGCACCGGCAGTTGTCAAGCCACGCTGCCCTCGTCACCGACGGAATTAGGTAGACGGAAACCGGCGGCCGCTTGGTATACCTCCATCATCTGTACTTATCAGAAATAAACTGCCTGGATCAGCATATCAATGGTTCCCATGGCAGCTTCGTTCTTCCTGCTTGTAATCAACGACAACATCACTCTGTATGTGGGCACAGCCATCCTGGGATTCTTCACAGGGATGGTAACCTCCATTGCAATCTCCATCACCTCGGAGTTATTCGGCCTCAAGAATTTCAGGGTGAATCGTAATATCCTGGTCATAAACATCCCTCTGGGATCTCTAGCCTTGGGCTATTTGGCCGGCATTTTCTACGATGACAGAACCAAGAAGAATAAAATATCGGTTGATCAGATTTCGGCTTCTCCTGTGCATAGAATTGTCTCAACTGTTTGCCATGGAACCCACTGCTACAACGATACGTTTCTCATATGGGGGTCGGTCTGCATGATCGGCATAGTACTGAGCTTGATTCTGTCATTCAGGACATGGGCCTTCTATCAGAGGCTCCATTCACATCCAATGCCTCTGGCAACGTCCAACGGCCTTCTATCAGAGGCTCCATTCACGTCCAATGCCTCTAGCAACGTCCAATGCCTCTGGCAACGTGTAGATGGTATTATGAGATGTTGGGATATTTCAGAAGGTAAGCAGCGCAGTATGGCAGTATGGCTATAGGTGAATAAAAAGTCAGTACTACAGTATGGCAGCGCTATTCACAAAAAATTTGCTTCTGTCTGGACAAAAATGGACAGATGCGTTATGAGGCAGTGCTGGCAGAGTTAGGTTATTTCAGGATAGAGGGGAATCAGGCCGAGGCAGAGGTCAGAACTGACATATATATAGAGACCACAAAACAAGTGGCTCAAATTGGAGCAGGGCCAGCAATCGCCTGCTCTGATACCATGTTAAACACACATGGGGAGTGAGAACAAATAGGAAAGATAAATCATGCAGTACATTTTTTATTCACAAATGATGTATATTTATGGTACATTATGTGACCATTGGGATTCACATCCCAAGGTCTCTTGGACTCCTTTTGTCCATTCGGTTTCCACACTAACCCATTTAGGATTAGGTGTCCAACACATCTCATGACAACTTGTATTACTTAACTAAGTTAATTTGACTTAGTTGGCTTAGTTAATTCAAGTTGAGGGTATAACTAGAGTCATGTAGAGTGTCTCCTACATTATAGGATCCCTAGTTGAGTTTATTTTTAATTGTAATCAATTAGTTCAGTCTAACTGAGTTAAAGTCAATTAAACTAGTTACAACTGTTAGACAAACTAATGAGAGGTCTAGTAGTGCGGTGTTGCCTGAAGTGGAGTGTGGTGTTGCCTAAAGTGCAGCGTGGTGCTGCTTACAGTACAGTGTGGTGCTACTTACAGTACAGTGTCGTGCTACCTATAGTGATCGATCATTAAACTGATGATTCACTCATAAAGAACTCATGCATTTCAGATCTGAGAAAGACTCGACTGAGATGGGAGTTCCAAGACAATGTACCATTAGTTGTATAATCATATGAATTGTAAAGGTGGTGCATGTATGATGTAGGAGCATCAAGGCCAACTTTCATTTTTTATTTATGTAATAAGGGGGGGTGTGACATTTTAATTGTTTTATTAATTAATTTGGTATTTTTAAATAAAATAGGAGATAAATTCTAAAAGTGAGGATTTTGGAAATAATTCTCAAATATGAGAGAATTTGGTCAGTTGAGGATGTAAAGGGATGAGAGACTTTAATTGAGAAATTAGTTTCATTAATTTTGGGTGAGAGAGGATCCTTAGGGATTCAAGAGTGATTTTAGGATTTGTTGAGATCTTTGGGGATTTTGTTGAGTGATTAAAGGGATATGAACCAGAATTGGTTCAATTCAAATTGTATAAATTTATGAGCCTAAAAGGAAAATTAGGGTAGGTAGGGTAGAATAGAAAGGAGAAGTAAAGCTTGGACAACCAAGGCTTGTAAGCCTCTGGCAATTGTAAGGCCATTACTGTTGCACATCTGGCGCTGACAAAGTCTGTAAGTGCTTTCATTGTTAATGTAAAAAGTGGTTTTAGAATTGTATAGTTCAATTTTTGGAGTGGAATATATCTTCTGCAATTGGGTTTAAATGGAATTCTCGTTTTATATAATTTGGTTGAGAAATCGTTGTTTATGAGTTCATTGCAAAACTATTGAAGACAGAAGACATTGAATCGAACATTAAATCCTGTGTGAATGGTTAATTTGCAATGTAATAGGAAATCGATCTGAATAAATGATGTTGTAATTGGGTTGTATTGTGACTCTGCACCAGAATAAAGGAATTGGTATTATTAATATCAATATTGTAGTGTTGATGAAATGCGGTGATGAAAGATGATTGGGTTTTATGAATTTTTGTTTTAATACAAGAATTTAAATCTATTTCTGAGAATCGATGTTATGGTCAGAAATCTGGTTGAATTCCCAATCGAATGAGGTATTCAAATTGACAGATGACAAGTTGTGCTGATGTAGAGGTTAAAGTCCAGAACTGACATTGATGTGCTTGTGGGAAACTACAGTGAAGGCGTAAGTATCAATTGTTGAAAAAGGAACAAAATCGACTCATAGTTCATGCTACAGACAATGTTTCCAATCTGGGTAAATGATGATTTGGGTTCGGGAATATAAAACAACGTTTCAGATAAATAATGAGTTCTGGGATCTACGTTATAATTTCACAGGTATGAATTAGTCAGATCCAATTGAATCGACTACCATTCTGAATTTTATGTGTTGTACACTGATTAAATGGAGATTTTATGTGCTGGATCGACGCTGATTGCATTGAATTGCAAAATGCTTAATTACTAGCATCTTCACTTATTTAGCTTGTGCTATGAATCCAAATCAATGAAAATTGATTCCAATCTTAATTACAGTAAATAAATCAAGTTAAAACGCAGACAATGTTATGGTAAAGTTGTGGGTTGATTCCTGTGTCATTTTATAATGCAAATGCAGAGTGATTTGAGTTTTATTAGCGCTGAAGAAATTGTGGTTAGTAAACTGAACTTGTAGGTTGAGTTCTGATTGAAATCGACTCTGATTAACGACTCTTTTTGTATCTAAACACACTGTCTTGGCTCTATAAAGGTCGTATGAACAAGTTAAAGATTGAACGTTGGCATTTAAGACTGTATAGAAAAATGGCAATTGCAATATAATTACAGAGGTGCAGACACTGAGAATCATCTGATAGGAATTACAATTGCAGAAGTAAAATTTAATGAAGCATTTGGGACTTAAGGGTGGAAACTTGAATTGAATAAAAATTAAAGACTTGCGCTATTGGAGGTAAGTTACTTTGTTCATATGAATTCTGGTCAAATATAAAGAGCACGGTTATCAAAACAAGCGAGTTGAGTCTTGTTTACATTGTGTGTAGTGGCATTAAACACATTGGGGCATTTGTTTTGTGAATTTTGATTGTGAACTAAAATCAGATATTAAAAGCCCTATGTAATGGGAATGAGTAATGATGTTTAATGGATGAATTGAAGAATTTCCATATGTATTGTTGAGTTTTATTTGGATAGATATTTGAGATGCATTTCTTATATGCATGGCAGTGTTTGAAGATTCTGGGTTGCAGGTTTAGGCCTGCGTCATTTTTTGGTATCAGAGTTGGAATAGCTCTGTCTGAAGATTCAAGTTTTTATGTTAAGTTAATTGCATGTGATGAATGAATGTTAGATTTTGGAACGGATGAATATTGCAGCACAGAGATGCAGTGTAGTTGAGGAAGTGAAACAAGATCAACAGGATCTTGAAAGGTGAGCTGACAGGTATTATTTATCTATGGTTTAAAGGTTATGCTTGGATAATTTGAGTTACAGGCATAGTGAAGAAATCTCAGCGGGAAGAAGTAGATCACAGCTAGAGTGCAGTGATGAAGGAGTCCAGCAAGGGATTCTAAGTGAATGTGGCAGAACCTAAAGATTCAAGAGAGGTTGAATGAAAAGGACAAGTGTGTTCTTGGAAGTTGTAGATGAGAGAAGCCTGAAGGAGCAGTGGAGAATGCTCGAAAGGTTCCAACAGAGGATCGGTGATTACCAAAAGACTAGATCCGGAGGGAACGATTGGTGAGGTAAGTGGCAGCAAGAGAGTTTTCTATTGTAGAGGCTTGATGCAACTCATGGGTGAGAAACTCATGGTGAAGGAGATGACTACTGAAATTCATAAAGAAGAAAGCAGAGGTTCAGAAAGAGGCCACAGCAGAAAGAAGGAGAAGGAAGATTCCAAGGCGAATGGCATATTGAAGTAGTTGACTGATGAAGAGTATGAGAAAGAGAAAGCTGAGATAGCAATACATCTTGAGTTATTAATGGAGTTGTTACAGGAGAATATGGAAGACCAGAGACATGGTTGGAATATGAGGAAGAGAGTGAAGTGGCAGAGGCTACAACGGAAAAGAGATCAACAGATAAACATGCAGTTAACAGAGGAGCTGAAGAAGCTCGAGCAGATGATGAGTATACAGTTGAGACGTGAAGAACTCAGAGTAGTTGAGTTGAAAGTGGAGGTTTCCATTGATGAAACAGAAGAGGAGATCATTGATGATTTCTTGGGTTCTTGGGTAAATCCATATCAGTTGGATAATGTAAAACCGTGTATTTTTGTCGCTAACAATTGTGATGTGATTACAGGTTTTACTGATGAGGATGCGCAATCTTGTAAAGATGTTACAACACAAGAGAAGGTTCTTATGAATAAAGAAGAGGATCAGCTGGAAGAGCTGGTTTATAAACCAACAGTTGAGACTGTTGAACTTTGTATTTTTCAAACTGAAATTTTGTGTATGAATGCAGGGACTATAAGTGGTGATGATATGCTTCAACAATGCCACAGAGAAATTGCATTGTTGGAATATTTGTTGGAGAATTCAGAGTATGACAGGGAGATTGCAGAAGAAAGAGTTCAGTACAGTGAACGAAAACAGAAAGACATCATGGAAACAAATGGTATGAGAGGAAGACTGGTTGATAGTCTTGAGAATTATTTAGAGAATTCTTTGGGAAGAGAGAATCAGCATACTTATGTGCTGATTGAGAGGGAGAATTCAGAACAACATACTGAGGTGCTGGAAAAGGGAAGTAAGGCATTGATGCCTTATGATTTTTGTTTTAACAAGTGTTTTGTGAATGCAGGTATTATCGCGGGTATTGAAGGACATTTGACTCATTTGAGCAGTCAAATGAAGGAGAAAGACGAAAATTCTGTGGAAATTTCTAATCCATGGGATGAGGATGTTATGTTGCTGGAAAGGATGCTGAATGATCAGAATTCAGTGCAGAAATAATCTCAATTTCAGAAATGGGAATTGCAGATGCATAGAGATGAAGATACCAGAAAAGAGTACACCGTGTACCAATCGAGTAAGTTGCTGATGGGAGAAGGTAGAAACGAGGTATTTTGTTTCCAAAGACAAGAGGTTCTGGATGATTGGGAGGCATTAAGAACAAAAGAAAACATAGAAGTAAGAAATGAGAAGGTAAGAATGGAAACAAGTATAGAAGTAAGACTAGGAGCAAGTATACAATCAAGAAGTCAGCAAGTGGCGGTAAAAATTGGACGAGTAAGAACTGAGCAAGCCTTCTTAGCTCAACAGGTAGCAGGAAATCAGCAGTCTGAAGATTTATTGGACAAAGAAATTGAATTAATCAGAAGAATCATGTTGAAAGTGTCTCAGAGGAAGACGTCAGCAAGAAAGAGAAGAAGCAGCAACAACAAAATAAAGACAAAGACAGATTGTGAAAGTGCATCAAGTGGAGCAAGACAACATAAAGTGTGGAGACCTGGAGAAGAACAACGGACAGAAGCAGTGACAAATGGAAAGTTGCAGCACAAGATATGGGATCCAAGCAAACAAAGATCTGAACACATGATCAGGCGATCATGATTAATTTCAAATTTCGGAGTTTGATGCAGGAGCATCAAGGACAGCTTTCATTTTTTATTGATGTAATAAAGGGGGTGTGAAATTTTAATTGTTTTATTAATTAATTTGGTATTTTTAAAAAAAATAGGAGATAAATTCTAAAAGTGAGGATTTTGGAAATAATTCTCAAATATGAGAGAGGTTGGTCAGTTGAGGATGTAAAGGGATGAGAGATTTTAATTGAGAAATTAGTTTCATTAATTTTGGGTGAGAGAGGATCCTTAGGGATTCAAGAGTGATTTTAGGATTTGTTGAGATCTTTCGGAATTTTGTTGAGTGATTAAAGTGATATGAACTAGAATTGGTTCAATTCAAGTTGTATAAATTTATGAGCCTCAAAGGAAAATTAGGGTAGGTAGGGTAGAATAGAAAGGAGAAGTAAAGCTTGGACAACCAAGGCTTGTAAGCCTCTGGCAATTGTAAGGCCATTACTGTTGCACATCCGGCAAAGACAAAGTTCGTAAGTGCTTTCATTGTTAATGTAAAAGGTGGTTTCAGAATTGTATAGTTCGATTTCTGGAGTGGAATATATCTTCTGCAATTGGGTTTAAATGAAGAATGCTCGTTTTATATAATTTGGTTAAGAAATCGTTGTTTATGAGTTCATTGAAAAACTATTGAGGACATAAGACATTGAATCGAACATTAAATCCTGTGTGAATGATTAATTTGAAATGTAATAGGAAATCGATTTGAATAAATGATGTTGTAATTGGGTTGTATTGTGAATTTGCACTGGAATAAAGGAATTGGTATTATTAGTATCAATATTGTAGTGTTGATGAAATGTGGTGATGAAAGATGATTGGGTTTTATGAATTTCTATTTTAATACAAGAACTGAAATCTATTTCTGAGAATCGATGTTATGGTTAGAAATATGGTTGAATTCCCAATCGAATGAGGTATTCAAATTGGAAGATGACAAGTTGTGTTGATGCAGAGGTTAAAGTCCAGAACTAACATTGATATGCTTGTGGGAAACTAAAATGAAGGCATAATTATCAATTGTTGAAAAAGGAACAAAATCGACTCATAGTTCATGCTACAGACAACGTTTCCAATATTGGTAAATGACGAGTTGGGTTTGGGGATATAAAACAAAATTTCAGAGAAATAATGAGTTCTGGGATCTACGTTATAAGTTCATAGGTATGAATTAGTTAGATCCAATTGAATCGACTACCATTCTGAATTTTCTGTGTTGTACGTTGATTAAATGGAGATTTTATGTGCTGGATCGACGCTGATTGCATTGAATTGCAGAATGCTTAATTGCTAGGTCGCTTCACCTATTGAGTTTGTGCTATGAATCCAAATCAATGGAGATTGATTCCAGTCTTAATTACAGTAAATAAATCAAGTTAAAATGCAGACAGTGTTATGGTAAAGTTGTGGGTTGATTCCTGTCATTTTATCATGCAAATGCAGAGTGATTTGAGTTTTATTAGCGCTGAAGAAATTGTGGTTAGTAAACTGAACTTGTAGGTTGAGTTCTGATTGAAATCAACTCTGATTAACGACTCTTTTTGTATCTAAACACACTGTCTTGACGCTAGAAAGGCTATAGGAACAAGTTAAAGATTGAACGCTCGCATTTAAGACTGTATAGAAAAATGGCGATTGCAATATAATTACAGAGGTGCAGACACTGAGAATCATCTGATAGGAATTACAATTGAAAAAGTAAAATTAATGAAGCATTTGGGACTTAAGGGTGGAAACTTGAATTGAATAAAAAGTAAAGACTTGCGCTATTGGAGGTAAGTTACTTTTTTCATATGAGTTCTGGTCAAATATAAAGAGCACGGTTATCAAAACAAGCAAGTTGAGTCTTGTTTACATTGTGTGCAGTGGTATTAAAGACATTGGGGCATTTGTTTTGTGAATTTAGGATTGTGAACTAAAATCAAATATTAAAAGCCCTATGTAATGGGAATGAGTAATGATGTTTAATGGATGAATTGAAGAACTTCCATATGTACTGTTGAGTTTTATTTGGATAGAGATTTGAGATGCATTTCTTATATGCATGGTAGTGTTTGAAGATTATGGGTTGCAGTTTTATCCCGCATCAATGCAGTCATAGGAAGAGCCTAAAGGAATTGTAAAATCCAATGGGTGAAAATTCCCATTAAATAGGGGCCTAATTCCTCATTGAACAATGCAAGGAAGTAGGAGCTTGGAAGGCTAGGAATTTGGCTAAGTATTGGCCAAAGAAAGTCAGTCAGGTAGACGATAGAAAATACTTGTATAGGTTGAGCAGATCATATTGTATTAATCAAAGGCTTGTCTAGGAAGTAGTGAGATAGATAGATATAGAGCAGAGGTTTCGCGGGCTTGAGAAAAGCATCGTAATCTTCTCATTTTTTCTAACTAATGTAATATACAAATAGTAGGGGTTTTTAGCTATGAATTTCCCTAGGAAATCATTGTGTAATTTGTTCATTGAATTCTTTCTCTTGTATGCTTTGTGATTTCATGATTGTTTAATTGTTTTACCTTATGGGTAGAGTACATTCAAGTCTATTGCTTTAGAAAATTACAATTAGCAGTTTGAATCTACAAGGAATTTCTACATGGTATCAGAGTTAGATTTGTAGAAATTTCTACATGGTGTTAGAGAAATATTTGTAGGAATTTCTACATGGTATGAGAGCTGAAACCACAATAGAAGAGAAGAATTTGAATTTGTCCTTGCAAATTGATGGTGCTCTAATTCATAGTAGATCCCAAAGACACCATGTGAAGAGTTCTTAATGGAGCAAGAAGGTTGCTATTGGGAAGATAGTGGCACAAAAAGGAGTTTTGATAATTGATATTCGCAGAATGAGGAGCAGAGAGGTTTCCCACAAGGAGATCAAGACTCAGATGGAGTCTAGTTTTAGAGGGAACAACAACATGGAAGCTAGTTGTTAACACTCAGGTTGTCCCTAAGCTCCTGAATGGATACGACCGAGGTAACCACAAACAAATCTTTGGACTGCAGGTTCTAGCCTACCTGCAATCGGAGAGGGCTCTCTCTTAATGATTTTGTTGATGATGATTTTAGGCTAGCTATTGGGTTCAAAGGGTTTTTTGTTTTGTGGCAGGAAGGATGATGCTTTCAAGCAGAGAGGCATGCATAGTGTGATAAGTTCAAACCATTGGGCATGGAGTCAAGGAGTAGGACTGCTGGTGCGTTTTCTTGGTCACAAGATGAAAATGGAGCAAGGTAGCTACACATAAAACAACCTTCAAACTAAAAGAGATGAAATGAAATATAAGGAATGAGAGGCAATTAAGAATCTCTCACTCAGCTTAACAGAGGGAAGGCGAATGAGCTCTATCTAGGGGTAGTTAAGAATCCCTGGATAACTGTCATACATGGGTGAATTAGGGAAAATATGAGCCATGTGGAATCCATATTTATGCCTAAAACAGATGAAAACATAAGGAAACAGCATAAATTGAGCATAGAGTGCAATTTAAACAAGTTCTAAGCTAATCTTTCTTTCTTTTGTTTAGATGGTGATTTATTAATGAAAAAACAGAAGTAAGAAGCACTTATTGAGTCATGTAACAGCACGAGAATTCCACAGTCACTCTTAAACCATTAAACACAGTAAACAATCCATTCTCCAAGCTTGTGAGCAATCTTTGATTATAGAAAATATCAGATATACAGTGCGAGTCTCTCCCGGATCGAATCAGCCACCTAACAACCACCCCTATTCCATTGTTCAGGGCTGTCTTTATAGTGAAAATATCTAAGAGTATTTATTACAGCTGACGTGAACAGGTCTGCAGGAAAAGCTTTTTAAACCTGAACTTGTGCTGAAATTAAGTGGAAGTAAATATCTATTGAGCTACGCCGAAGGCAGCTGAATCAAAATGAGTTAATATGGTGTCCTGGTTGGCTCGATACAATGCTTCTGCAATAACTGTGTTTTGAGCTTTGGTCCACTGATCTCATGTGACTTTGATGTGCAGTAACTATGATTTGAGAGGCTTTAAATGGATTTTACTGTTTCTTTGACTTGCTAGGGGCTCTTTAATGTTTTATCAGTTTCGAGCACTGAGAAAATCTTCGTTGATACACTTTGCCGCAACACTGATACACTGTGCCATGATTTTTGGCTTCTTTCTGCTTTTGATACTCTTTTAACTGCTAAATCGCCCTTTTTCTGCCCTTTCGAGGCCAAAACGACTGCTGAAGAAAAATATTCCCCATTTTGGCCTATTTCCTATAGCGATGTGCGATTAGCGCTAAGCGCTACTCGCACATTGAAAACTGCCTCAGATTTTGAATCTGGGCTTCCTAAGCTGCGATTTCGCACTTTTCTGCTTTTGGCGGGTGACGTCAGCATGACGTCAGTGGTACGGTGGATGACGTCAGCGGGGTGACATGGCGGGGGAAAAACGCCCATCCCCGGACGCATCGATAGGTTCGGAAGTGAACAGACCCGCCCACCGTAGATCTAGGGCACGGCCAATCGGACGGATGGGAGAACAGAGAAGGCGACAGTAGGATAAGGGACAGGGCCCATATATATCTATGGCGTGGATTCATATGAAACGCCGATCGCCGATATGCGATCGGAAACAGACCATCGGCGATGAACCATATTGGCTACGCACATGCATGTTTTGTTTTTTCATAGCGATACGTCGATCGACGAAATCGTTGTCGGCCAAACCAATCGAGGGCACACTTTATGTGTTGTTTTGATACATGACTCCCCTCCAGACTGTGATATTGCATCAGAGGGGGTCCAATAGAACCCTTTTGCAATCGGAGCATGGCCCAAGGTAAGTGACGCGGGCTTTTATGATCAGAAGCAGAATTTTTTGATGTTTGAAGGGATTTCAAGGCATGGGAAGGGGTCCGATATGCATGAGAAGACGGTTTGAGGGGGGAAATGAGGGTTCTTGCTGAGTTTCAGATAAACTTACCAATTTCGAAGTGTATTTATGGTTATACTTCAACCAGGGGAAGGGAATAAGTATATAGGGGAGTTATTAACATAGTTTTAGTAGGGGGAAGGGGAGATAGATAGGGAGTTACATAGTAGAGTTAGCAGTCAATATTACAATGATGAGAAAAAGCGCTAAGTATGTAAATCTTAGGCTATCAAGGAGAAGTAAGAGTTGTGGGGGAAGTATGGGCTTTCCTTGAGTAAAGAAGATCTTTACCAAGGCTACTAATATGAAGAATGATGAATCTGAGAGGTATCAAGCAAATCTTGACCTCTTTAGGGGAAGTTAGTGAGTGTTTTGGGGAAGAGGAAGAAGGGGGAAGTTAGACATGCCTCGCTTGAAGTCCTTTAAATGGAAACCTGCCTCCAACTTGTGATCTGAATAGATATGACACTTAGAAAACATGAAATGGATCACATAGCTTGATTTCTGCAACCACAAAGCTACTTACCCAGCCTACTTACCTAGCATTTTTTCTTCTGTTGGTTTTGCTGCACTTGAACTAGCAAATCCTGACTATCCTTTTTTATTTTGACTACCCTCCTATCTACATCTATGCTTATTTCATCCAAGGGCTCAGATTAAGCTGTTGAGCATCCTTGCTTCTCTACCTGTCTAAGAATCTACCAAGATTAAGCTGTTTGGATAGATAATGATTCTCTATATTCTACAACAAGAAATTGAAACCTAGGGAGACCAATATTAAACTATTTGGACCTCACTTTAACTGAAAATTCTTCAAAAATGGAATAGCACATCAAAATTGGAACACGGTAGTGGCATTTAGACTAGCACACTCTCATGGCATCCTTCTTTGGCCTCTGTAGCAAATATGGAACATTGCAGCATGCAAAGTATGACATATTTGGCATGTAAAAATGTCAATCATGAAAGATGAGTAACCTAATGCAACAGGAGGCTAACAATGGCTCCACTTGGGGATGGATTTTCCTTGTGGAAAGCTAAGAACAGCAGGTCAGGCTGCCTTGATTTTCTATTGTTGCTGTAGGTTGAACTTCTTTGTGCTGGCTGTTAGATAGTTGAAACTTTGGTAATGAGAACAACACTTTCCCTCAACTAAATTATTTGTGAATTGTGAAGCACTACCTGCTTTCTTCTGCGTGTTCTATCACTCGGACTGTTACACAAAGATAAACAAAGGACTACTATATACAAACATTTATGTACAGACATGATACCGCTGGATTATTCTCAACAAAAGGGATCATGATAATGCTTTAACGTTTGGCCATTTACAGGGCCCTCTTCAGCTGTGATGCCATCTACAGATTTGAGGAAATATGTGTTATTGCCTTGCACATCGTTGATAATGAATGGACCTTTCCAAAGAAAATCAAATTTTGCATGTTTGCCCTTGTCTTCTCTTCGTGAGTCCCACCTTAGAACTTTGCTGCCAACACAGAAGTCCTCAACCTTAAATTTCTTATCAAACATCCTTTTGATTTTCTCTTGCAAATTTGAGCTCTGTCATACACTTTCTCTCTGGTCTACTGGAGATGTATGGTCTGATTGACTCTTCTTTGAATGTCATTTGGTTCAGCCTGAATCTCCTGTAATAGTTTGATAGTAGAAATGCCCAAAGATGAAGGAAATCTGGCTTCCATGCCATATACTAGCTCATAAGGGCTCATCCCAATGGATCTCTTGGTTGAAACTCTGTCTACCCACAGGGCATTTGTGAGCTTCCTATGCCAGTTCTTTTTGTTTTCTTCCAGCACTTTCTTTATGATGTTGATGAGGCTTTTATTGGATGATTCAGCCAAGCCATTACCTTGAGGGTAGTAGGCTGTAGAGTGGCCCAAGGTAATGTGAAATTTATGGCAGAAGTTGATCATCTTTCTGGATTTGAAGGCAGCAACGTTGTCAGTGATGATTTTCTCAGGGCAGCCAAATCTAGAAAGGATATTGTCCTCAAGGAACTGGATGATAGTGGATTCATTGGCTTGCCTACATGGGATAGCTTCAATCCACTTGGTGAAATAATCGGTGGCTGTTAAAATCCACTTATGCTGGCCTGAAGAGGAGGGATGGATTTCACCTATGAATTCAAGACCCCATTGTTGAAAATGCTTTTCGGTTGAAATGGGCTTAAGGGGCAAAGGCAGCAGTTTTCTTTTTCCTTTGAAGATTTGGCATTTATGACATGAAACAACAAATTTCTTGACATCTGCAAATAGAGAGGGCCAATAATAACCAGCCCTTAAAATCTTGTCAGTAGTGGACTTCCAATATAGATGCCCTCCATAGTCCCCTGCATGGAAGTCTTTCATGATGCTGTTAGTTTCATTTATGGTTAAACAGTTCAGCAAAATTCCTTCATGATTTTTCCAAAACAGGGCACCATCCAAGACACAAAACTTTGATGCTTTCATTTTTAGAAATCTCTTTTTGGTTCTGGGCAACCCTAGGGGAGCACATAGGTTTAACAAAACATAGCAAATATCAGCATACCATGGGGATTGTAAAAAGGTTTCACTGATCTGTGGAGTCGCCAGCTCTCGTTCATTGTCCAGTTGGTAGATGTCTAAGGCTTGA
>APFE030479026.1:0-17984 GCA_000404065.3 Pinus taeda
TACCTTTTTATCTTTTCCGTAGTTTGAGTAAGATGTGTGATAAGGTACAACTGAGGAAAGAGGATTGTGAAACCTCTTTGTTTCATCATGGTTTGATTAAACTACTGGTTTTAGATGAGCTCCAAAGGGTAGACAAAGATTGGAATTCATTCATTTTTATGGCTGGCTTCAAAAGCCAAACTGGCCTCAGTCCTCTACCTGCAAGAGATTTCACAATAGCAGAGCTCCAAACAGAAGCAAGAGCCAAGAGAGTTCCAAATTTACAAGCAAGAAAACAAGTGAATCCACTCATCATTCAAGACGCACATCAGCAATCAACTAAGGAAAAGGCTCATGCTAAAAAGACTGTACCTGAAACAAGCGCATCTGAAGTAGTCTCAAGGAGAAGAACAAGAAGTCAGATTGCTAAGGAAAAAGGTAAAGCTGCAGCAGTTGAAGAAAGTCCAGTTTCCAAGGGAAGTTTAAATGATTTATTACAGGCTATTGACTTTGAGGAGTCTCTACCAGTTCAAATTGAATTGATACAGTCAGAACAAGAGAGTACCAAGAAAGCCATAGCCTCAAAAAGGCTTAAATTCGATGAGCAAGATGAACAATTTGTTTTTAAACCTAGAAGACCTATGACAAGGAGATTCCAGCAAGTACAAGAAGCACTTCCAAGAACAGAGGAAACAGGGGAAGAGACATAACGCCAGCAAAGGAAGAACACAGGCAAAACAGTCATTACATCCAAAGAAGACAATATAGCAGACCTGAAAAGCAAATTGGAATCAGCTAAACATGAGATTTCCAAACTGAAGAAAGCCGCTAGAAGACATGTAGTCATACAAGCTAACTATTACAGAATTAAAACCCTATGGGAGGAGAATGTAGCTGTAGAGGTAGTTGACTGTAATACGCAATTTCACACTTGGACAGTGCCGGCAATCAAAGAAGCCAAGTACATCAAGATGATTAATATGAAACTGAGAGCTGGGAATAAGGTTAGGAAGAAACAAATAGAAGATCTGAAGGCACAGCTAAGCCAGCTTAAAGGACCTGCTAAATGAAATTACATTTCAAGTAAGATTTTGTTTTGAAATTTTGATAAGTTTGCTTGATCTCACCTTTCTGAAGAAACCTAAATCCCTATTCAGCTTTTGGAAAGTCTAAAAGAAGTTTTGGCAACCAAGTACTTGATTAATAAAAGTCTCGGGTAAAAAACAATGTTTTTTAAACAACTCAGCAGTTTCGTAGCGCGCTATGAAACTGCTGAAGGTGATGATTTCAACATAAATCAAGCAGTTTTGAAGCAGAAGCGGGAAAATTTTGAAGGACAGATGTATACAACAAGAACCTCTGAAGTTACAGCAGCCAATGAAACAAAGACAAGTGGAAATAAATGGTTTAGATCAAAAGTTGCATTTTGTCATATCATGCGAAGATTGAAGCACGGTTCAGACAGCTTGAATGCGTATTTCTTTTTTGTTTTTAAAGACAGTGGATAGCACATCATCAAATCAAGTTTCAAAACCATGGACAACACATCAATAAACGTGGCCACCGTCATGTTTTGGGAAACAAATATCAAAGACCGACTTATGTGGAATTGAAAAAACCATAAAACCGAGAAGCAAGGATAGTCTCCTAATTTTTCTGAACAGTGAAAAAGATACAGCATTCAAGAGCAGCGTGGAGCATTGAACACCCATCTCAGCCAAACTAAAAGAGAACCAGATGTCAAAGAAAGAGAATTAGCTTAATCAAAGCCATTATTCATGTAATGTGGAGTTAGAGTCCTATTTGATTTAGATCTCTAAAAAGCTCCAGTTAACAGTTTGTTGTATTTATTAAGTAGTTAGAGTTTAATAGCTGTTAGTAATAGAAGTAGTTTACGAATTCCCCTCATGCTTGAGGAGGAATCTCAATTAGTTAGAATAAGAGCTCTATATATAGCTGAAGCAGCAATGTACTCGGGGTTGGAAATTTTATAAAAAGGCTGGTATTTGGCTTATGAAAAACTCTGTTTCAATAATACAAGTTTGGCTTTACTTCTCAGGATTCATGAGGGATCTTTATGTTCAGAATATGTGATGTTGTCCTTTTCCTAATTCTTGCAATGGTATGGATGTGTAATCACTCAGAATTCACTGAATGTGCTCTGACTTCCTGTATACATTCATAAACTGTGTGGTCCTATATGAGTTTTATGTTCTGAATGTTTAAATGTTGAATGCCCCGACTTCTATGTAAGGTTGAGTTTATTGTTATATTGATATGTTGTTAACTCCATAAGCCCAATGGATAGTTGTTAATGTGTTTCCACCATTCATATTTTTCACAGTTGTTCTACAAGAGTTAGCCATCTTATCTATAATCAAAATCATTAACCCATTTAGAGAGAGCCCTCTCAGGTTGAGGAGGCTAAGCCTCAGCCTAAAGTAGGCTTGAAATAGTTACTTAGATTCAACCTGACCAGCAGCCTATCAGGATCTGATTTTGAGATAACAGCCCCTTGGCCTTGGAAGATTGGTAATCGTTCTAGAATGAATGATACGAGGATAGAGCCGTAGCCAAACTGCTTCAGTTTGGCTCACTTGCATTTCATGAGCTGTCTCTTCATATTTGTTGTCACTGTTGTGGCCCAGTCAAATATCTTGGGACTCGTACACTCTGAGGCCAATAAGAGAGAGGTTTTTGTCGCCTCGTGCAGTGCCTGCGCCCCCACAGCCCGCGTGATGGTATGTAGCACCACCCTGAGTGCTAGATCCTCGATGGTAGCAATGTCTACCTTCCCACTCCCGGATCCGAATTATGCCCCCGAGCACACTTGTGCCATCACCTGTTCCATTTTCTCGTCAGACGGTCTGCTCCCTGTCAGTATGGGCATCGGACCTCTGCGTGACAATCCGGTTATAAAGTAGATGTCAGAAACCTTGAGTTCTAATACTTGATCCTGCAGTTTGAAAACTTGTTCGTTCTCATCCCAAATGCTGATCAGGTATTGTAAGAGCTCAGGTTGAGCTCGTAAATAAGGTGTCAGGAATAATTTCTTCAACCCACAATTCCTGAGGGAATTCATGCAACCTTCATTTTCCATGGCTAATTTGTCCTCTCTCTCGTGCTCCCTCTCTTTCCATTCAATCACCATTTTGCTCGGTTTTCCTACATCCATATGGTCAAGAACCCTTGATTAGATCTCTGTTATGCCAAAAAATTCATTCAGATCAATTATAAATCCAAAATTTAAGGTGAAAAATTAGGTTCCGCCATTGGCATAGCTGTTTCTAAAACAGTCGCGCCCATCGGCGCGGGCCTTTGGCATATAAATCCCATTGGCGCGGATCTATGCCCGATACCCGCACCAATGGGCGCAGCCCTAAATTTTCAAATCCTTCCACAAAAATCTAATGAGCAAAAGGAAACTATCAAAAAATGGATTGAAATGAAGTACTAGGAAGCGCCTCTTACCTCGAACTGACAGAACTCTGAATGGTAGCACGGATCTGTCACAATTGTTGTCAGAAGTTCGCACACCAAATGGACCACTACTGCTCTTTAGTGAGGTAAATAGTAAAAAGTAATTTTATTTTTACCATTTGACATATATATAACTTTTTAAACTCAAAATAGGTTTTGAAAGTTATTTTTCTGAATATTTTAATATATTTTTTGTCAAAAATAGGTTTTGGACTTGCTTTTTGTGCAGCAACAGGTTTTTTATGTGACTTAAGCAGTGAAACGAGTTATATTTTATATTTTTTCGGACTCGGTAAATACACAAAAAGGTTATTCTGGAGTCATCTTTTAGCTATTTTCTGCCTCTCTAAACATGAAAATATTGTCGAGGCCCTTGTCATTTCGATCTCGTTAAAATGGATGCGAAACGACATCTACCCAGTATACATTTACCCCTTTTTCGGGCTGGGATGGATTATTTACGAAAAAGGAATAGCCTAGCCTATCACAACTAGGATGTTTCCTCAGATTTTATTTTCTACCTTTTCGGGTCTGAGGAGCTATTTACGAAAAGGGACCTTTGGAGTTTACTTTTATGCTGTCTTTTCAAACTCTCTAAACATGAAAAGATGCCGAGTTCTCCCTTTGTCAGACTTGTTAAAACTTGATGACATTGGATTTTGTCAAAATGACGTCTTACAAGCATATGCTATCCCCTTCAAGCTTGTTAATAAAAATAATTGGGGTACTCACCAGAAATGGTGGGGAAAATGGAACCAGAATCATTGTCGTGTCGGCAGTATGTCGCTCTTGAACACGGCACTTGTCTACATTCGTGTCAGGGTGGGAACATCTCATCTCGTTTTTCACTTGCCTCCGTGGGTTTGGGTGATCCTGTTTGACCTCTCATCTACTCTTTGCCTTGTCCCATGAACTCTGATCGATTGATGTCAAATACTGCCAAGTCCACTGTCGTGCCACCAATATGTTCAAGAGAAGTTGACCTCTACAAAATATCAACCTCCCTCTAATAACTCATATAATCCTGATTCACAAAAACATTATCTTCCTCTGTCTCATGTTGATGATGTGGGAAATACTATGGCCCACCTTCGGTCAAGGTCACTTCCTGTCGACTTCAGCTCATTATCCAGGAAGCTGATCTAAAGACTCCCTTCTGGTGCCTTGGAGCCTGCATGCCTCAATGGCAGGTTCTTCACATTCGACGTGAGGTTTTCATCATTGGCCTTCGATCGGATCATTCTATGGGTGTTCGACGTCGGCTCACTGATTCACACGTTGTAGATTGTACCTGTAGTACCTTGAGGGCCATTGTCATTATTGGTGGTACCTCTCACATTTGTTAACAGATTTCACCATTGGCTGGTAATCAGACGATGTTCCTACATGTTCGACTTCAGCTCATATATTTGCATGCTTGAATTTATACTTTGTTCGAATCGAGATGGAGCGCAAGACCCTGGATTTTGTCTGTTGAGATCCAAGCTGCGATTTTGTGGATTACTATGATTGTTACATGACTCACTCACTGGATGGCTGCGACCATGCCTGAGTCTATTTATCGATCCTCACTGGACAGCTATGCCCATACCTTGGATCTGGATTATTATGTACTCTACTATGGATGGTTGCACCCATACCACACATATCATGTATTTGAGATATCAGTTGTACTTCTCCATGCAGGTTTTCCAGCGATAGTGTTTTCGGTTGGACATGTTCTCGTAAAGCATTTCACCCCTCTCTCTCTCTCGGGCCTCATGCTTTAGGGGGCATCTGTTACACAGCAGTTTGTCACTGTCCCTGCTACCCCTATCCCTTATATTGGAGGACTCATTCTGGGACCTATGAGAAGTGACATGGCCTAAAAACACTTGCATTGCATTCCTCTGAACATGAGCTTTGTTTGCCCTGAAGACATCTCCTACTGAAAAACCCTAAAAATAGCTCTTTTTCCATTGGTGTGGTTCCATAGTTCATCCCTTGTGCTAAGGGGACAAATCCTCCAAAGAGGGCGCGCCAATTGGCACTTTGTCATAAAGTCACACCCGCACCAACCATATTAAGAGGTGTTTTTTAACAAATAAATGGTGGAAGTTTCGTCCTAACAAATTCCTGGACTGCTATCTATTTTGAGTTGGGTGGTTTGGCTACGGATTTCGATAGAGAGGAAGTGGTTTGCCACCTCTCTTGGAAGCTTCCTTGATGATATGGCCAATCCCATGATTATTGGTTATGATCCCAACTCCCCTTCCTCCATCTATAAAAGCTTTCCCATTTCCTTTGCAAGCTAGTTCCAGATTTTCAGAATTCCCAAATTCCAAAGAGCTTCATGCTGCAAGAGCCTTCTTGATTCCCTTAAGGCCAAATCCAAGCAAGGAGATTATTGTCCAAGATCCAAAGAGAGAGGCTTGTCCTTATTCCCGATAGGCTTTGCGAGACATGTTCTGCTGACTACCAATCAAAGGAGAATCCAGCATCAGAACATTGGTTGTACTCTCCTTTAATTGATTATTAATGAACGACTATTGGTTATGGTTCCACTCTTGTTATTATTTATTATTATGATGAGTTATCTCTTTTCTAACTGACATATAGTTGCATATATTGTATTTTATGCTTGCGTTTGTATTGTTTCTTGTATGTGCAGGTGTCCATTCACGGAGATCATGAGGATTGTGATCTGCCAGAGCAGAGGAACGAGAGCACCACCACTCCTACAAACAATAGTGTTGGAATCCAGGTAGGCCTTCATTGCTAGTATGTTTATTTGCAACTAGGAACTTGCGCTGTAGCGTTTGACGATTGTTGCTAGACTTGATTTGGGTTAGTAGGGATCACCTCTATCCGCAGAGGGGATTTACCTCTTCAACACATACCTATTCCCATAGTGCAACCAAATATTGTCCTAAAGAAATAGATTTGGGGGGTACCAAGTGCCATCATGCTTCAAAAATCTCTGATTCAGAAAAATAAAATCTAAGAATGGAAGAAGACAATCAACTAGCTATCATATCCTCCACTCCATCTCAAGGTGAATGGAGGAAAGTTCAAAAGAAGAAGTGGATAAAAGTATAACTTTTCCTCCTTTTACTAGTTTTTTCATGGTTTTATGATCACTGGTCATTGACTGGTTTGATGGAATTATTTTTCATCTACAACATGTAGTTTTGTTTTCATTAACAAAAATATGATTTTTTTCCTAGGAAAAAAAGCACCAATCCAAAGGAATGTTGGGATAAGTTGGCCTCTATATTTGGAAATTTCAATGAATTCCACATTTAGAATTAGAAGCTAACTTATCAACCATGGTACTTGATGAACATGACTCTATTGAGGAATAGTTTGCACAATTCAGGTCATTGGTGTCACAAGTAAATGTGTGTGGGAAGGAGAAAAAGGAATCAGAATCTATTTTTTTGTTCTTATCAGTGCTAAAGGGTCATTTTCAGGTTTCTCATCCAAAATATATTCATCAATGGATTCTCTTTGAGACTCATATAAAATTCCAAGATCTGAGACATTCTATGACTATCTCACATGATAACAATCTAAGCTTAAGAAGTTATATTTTCTCTATGGATATTCAAATAAACTCTTGTAGACCATACCTTGAAAGGTTAAGATAAAGCCCAGTCTAAAGAAAAGAAAAAAATTTCTCAATCTCATGAGACTCCCTCCAAGCCTAAGTAAAATACCAAATCTCTACCTTTAGCTTCCAAGATTGATGTATCCTCCTCTAAGACAAAGAAGAAGAAAAAAAAAGTAAGAAAAGAAAAAAATTTCTCAAGCTCATGAGACTCCCTCCAAGCCTAAGTAAAATACCAAGTCTCTACCTTTAGCTTCCAAGATTGATGTATCCTCCTCTAAGACAGAGAAGAAGAAAAAAAAGATAAAACATGTACCTTTTGTGGCAAATTTGGGATACTAAAGCTAAATGTTGGGAAATATTTCAAGTCTTACATGATGCCATGAAGAAGAAAAATATTTTAATAGGAAAAGGACATGATTTATCTACTCAAGCTCTAATCATATCCATAAATCATTGGACACTTGATTCAGTAGCATTACATCATATGCTTCCTTGTCAAGATTTGCTTCCTCCTACATTCCATAACAACATTTCACAAATCATCATCAAAGACTCTACTCAACTTCAAGTTGTGTGATTAAGTACTATGTAGCTAACTAACGAGTGCATTAACAATGTAGTCCTATTCCCTAAGATATTTTCATATGTATTATCCAACTATTAGATAAGTGATGGGAAAATAGTCAAGTTTTCTCCTAGTTAGATAGTTATTTGAGAGCTACATGATCCAACAATTGTTGTTGCTATGAGATAGGTTGATCATGCCTCCATATTATATAATTTTTTTAGTTTGTATCCTTCCTTAGATTCTTTCATAGATCATGTTGATAACTTGAGTAAGTTGTCACGTCATAAAGTGGGGTAAATGATTTAACATTTATTTTGTCAAATCAAGGTAGCTAAACTATCAGGTGAAACACAATATGTGCAAACTAGCTACTTAGGTGTTTTCCTATGTAGAAATAAAGCACAAATCAAGTATAGGTAAATCTCAGAGTTGATTCACACTAGAAGCTAATTTCAATTTCTTTGAGTCCACTTTTGACTTAGTAAGATAAAATCATATATTCAAAGAGACATATTACACAGACACACTAAATATTCTTTCTTAAAAACATATTGATTCAATTTGAGTGGCCTATAAGATGTAATGAAAAGGAGCTTTTAGGAAAACCAGTGCTCTAAGTTCAAAAAGCATATTCACTCAAATACAACTACTTTTAATTCAAAATACAAACGTGTCCAATTTATCACTCTAATAACCATTTCAAGCATACAAAATTTAACTAACTATGATAATTTAAATTCAAAACATAGTAATTACTAATCAAGAAAGAAATTATAACTAAATTGTATCCCCTAACTATGTTATATTATCAAATTGGGTTTTTATAGGAAAAACAGAGCACACATTACAAGAATTTCATAATTCTACAGGAAAATTACAGGAATTTTGTAGGGGATTATAGGAATTCTATAGGATTACAGATTATTATATAATATGTAAATTTTATACATATAAGAAATAAATGATCAAAAAAATGTATTCAAACACCATTAAATCAAGAAAACATGAATTGAAACAAGTACAACATGTACCACAGGGCCCTCAGAGTGTATGTTGCCAACAAAGATGCTCAGTAACTAAAGAAAATTGTACAACACTTCATGTATGTTCAGAAAATGTCTTCAAGTATTAGGATAGCTCCAAAATTGGTGATTTCCTTAACTACTTGTAGGAATCGCCGAAGAGACATGTTGCATTGATCAGTGTTTGACATAAAGGTTAAGATCAGCCATGATGAGGTCAAACAGAAATTTATCCATTAAAGGAACATATTGAGTGCATTCCAAGTGTCAAAACCAATTTGGTTGACATGGAACCCCATAAAGCTAGAAAGAATGATGAGAATTCTGTAATTATTGATTTCCTGTAATTATAAAACTCCTTGTACATCACTTTTTTGTTAATTAGTGCATGAATAATTCTTTTAATATCATATTTATATACTAAAAGGAAATAATTATTCTATAAAATTTTAGTACCTTAAGTTTACCCTTTTTTTGCCATTGTCTTCATCAAATTGGTAAATAAAGAAGGGTTTATGGTTCCAACATAAGGCAAGAAGGTAAAAAATGAATTTTTCAAAGATACCAAAACATGAACCCAACATCTCCCCCAAACTTATATTTTTTCTTGACCCTATGCAACAATATTGAATTTTTTATTGCCTCAACATCTAGTCAAAATTATAAAAATTTTGTCTCGTACAACTCTTGCATCCTAAATAAAGAGGTTCACATTTGTATTTGAGGGAGATATGTTTCTCATCCATGCTCTAGTCCTCTAATCATTAGCGCCAAGCACTTGTTTATTTTGATTCCTTTTATATTTTCATCATA
The DNA here is from genome assembly GCA_000404065.3 of Pinus taeda. Lineage (NCBI taxonomy): Eukaryota > Viridiplantae > Streptophyta > Pinopsida > Pinales > Pinaceae > Pinus > Pinus taeda. The sequence continues at coordinate 9,455 of APFE030479026.1, forward strand.
CATGTCTACATACCTCTATCTTAGTGACCTGCACGTTTCCTTGTTTTTTTGTATCGATCGTTCAATATCTCATTTTTAGCTTTCACCATCTCATTTGCTAGTTCTAATTCATGTAGTTCTTTCTTTAGCATTTTGATCCTTTTGTTTATTTTCTTCAATTTAGCTAACAAGGTATTGATTTGTTGATCTTTAGGGTCCATTTCTTCCTTTGCATATTGGGTTTCTTTCTACGGTGATTTTTCTTCGAGCATTTCATGTCCCTGATGAAATTAGAGGCTTTGTTCATTGTAAACCCCTTTTTCTTCCTAAAATCACTAATCTTGTTTATTATAAACCTCTTCTAGTGTTTCCTTGTAGAGCATCTGAGTTTTGGTCGTAGATTTATTATGTATTTCTTTTGGATTGGTAGCATTAGAAGTATCCCCATAGACTTCTTTTAATAGCTGAACCATTCCCCTTGTTAACCTACTATGAGTTGTTGATCCAACCTTAGAGCTAGTTTTTCTCTTTCTACCTAGAGAAGTTGAGCCAATTATTTCTAGTGACGGTGGCGATTCTTCTTCCTGTTGCAATTATTGTTCTCCTTTCCCTTCCTACTCGTTTTGTTCAACTTGATGATGAATTTGGGGAATCTACTAAGCTACCACATTCTCTTGTACTTCAGGAGTAGTTTAAGGGTTTATTGGTCTTTCAGGGCTATTTTCCTCAACATGATATTCTTCATTTCCATGATTTACCTCATTAGGGTTTTCAATTATGGCCTCTTCAACCTTAAACTCATTCCTCTGTAAAAAAATCATCCCAGGTTTGGTTTGACTTAATTAACTTTCTAGAACAAGTAATTTCACTAATCCATGATGGTAAAGTAGATGTCTCTTGTTTTCATGGCATTTTGGAGCATAGTTTCCATATTCAATAAACTATTGTCGAAGGAAAAGGGAAAATTGATCCTTCTACCACTATATTTCACATGTTCAAGGAAATGGATATGGTAAAGGAATACGATATTATACCAACCCTCACATTTTATATATTTATGCATAAAGTATATGATATCCTCCCATGGTTCTTTAAGCCATCATCTTGGAACTCCTTTGGAACAATCTATTTTCTGGTTCGACTCCTTCAGGAACATTTTCCATGCCTTATTCTTAATTCTCTAACCTTTAAACCATTCTTTCCCACTTGTTCTAACCATGTAACTCTAGCTAGGGTTTGTTCTAAAATTGAGAGGGTTAAGTTTCCTACACTTCCAACCTCTCCATTAAAGGTCTATGCAAATTGCCTTGTCACTTTCATGTTATGCCCTTGAAATTTCTCAAAAAATTGCAATAGAATTTCTCTTTGGAACTAAATAGGATACACAAGATACTTCTTCATAATCACTATGCCCTCTAGTTCAATGCGTGTTACTCACGTAGTTACCATACTAACTATCTAGAGAGGATTTTAGTTCAAATTTGGTAGTAGGGTGAGGGGACATAGTACAGAATTTTAGCATACATGTTTCAAAGTAACAGTAGGTTAATAATGGATAAAACTTGAAATAATGCCAATTTTATTTATTGTGGTATTTGTGACAAGAGTAAAAAGTATCACATCACTTTAAAATGAGCACAATACATGGTGAAACTCTAAATACTGAGATAGTCAGATAAACAATAATTTCATAAAATGTCTAGATGTTTAGTTATAAACATTAAGAGTAATGAATTTTCAGAGAGTCACATGAAATTATAGGTTTGATTTCTCCATGTAAGTTAATGATAACATAGGAATTTTTAGGAAAAGCCATAGCGTAGGATTTTCAATTTAAAATAAATTATTTTAAAATCCTTTTTAGTTTAATAAACAAATATAAATAAATAATTTACCTCATTACCTTCTTTGAGAGGCTCTGAATTTTGACTTACTTGATATCATCAATCTCTCATATGTAATAATATATTAATAATTTTCTTGCTGAGTCTGACTGGCCTTTTCTTTTGAAGCCTGTATTATAGGATTTTGAGCTTTGTACAAGTGTTTGGAACTTTATTACAAAATTTTAGAAAGTTTATTATAGGAAATTGGAAAATATATTCCTTGTTGATGCTAATGAAATTTTTTTCCTCGATACAATCATTGATAGGAGTGATTATTTATTAAACGAACCTCACTTAGACAAATAATTAAAAAATATTCATGTTCATAATTCCATAATTCAAGAATTTATAGGAAGCTCTATTCTAAATTCTAGAACTACAAGAAATAATTCTCACACTTTTATTATGAAAAAGAGTGACCATTACTAGATACGATCACTTTCCTCTACTACATATCATCAAATCATCCTATTTACACTTCCTTTATTACACTATCCTATGTATTTTTATCGAACCCAAGATAGTTGATGGTCAATGGTATTTTTAATTTTAATGAGTTTCAAAACTTGCAGAAAAATCAAATATTATCTCGTGGATTTTTCTCGATCCCAGGATGGTTAATGATCATCAATATTTTCAATTTTAGAGAGTTTGAAAAACATAATTCAAACTCTAGGGGGGGGGGTCCTTTTCCATAATTAATCTACCAAGGCCAGTTATAAGGATAAACCTATATTTGGTAGATGTCCTTCTCATAGTTTAATGAGTGTATGAAGGAACAAAGAGCTCATTATTATTATTATGAAAATGTACATTCATGATGAAAGTGGATGAGGGGCATTACATCCTTTATCCATAATGTCCATCTTTCCTTGCTGAAATAAATTGGAAATAAAATCATCTATAGAAACTAGTTGATGTACAACTTTAACATATGACCATTGGCTATAAATGAGATGCCTTATCTATATTTTTTTATTTCTATGGCACCATTAAACATAATTTGAATTTCATAGGGGCCCAACCAATGAGTAGTAAATTTACTCTTGAAGTCTTTAAACCTCAAATCAAATATAATAGGGCCAAATTCTCAAGCTTTGAACTCCTTCTATAAAATCTAAATGTCATTTGGTTCTTTCATTTTTGTAATAAAGAGTGGTTTTTATGTAGAGCATATAACCGCATATCATCTAATTCATTTAACTATAAAACTCTTTGTTGTTGAGCTTCTGACAAGTTTAATTCTAGTTTAGTTTCAATTTTAAAAGTTTTAACTTGAAAATCAATGGGAAAAATTATGTGTTTTCCATGTACATCTTTGTATTGTGTATGATTAGTTGTGATTTTCCCTGTAGTTATATATGCCCATAAGGACTTAGGAAGCCTTTCCACCAAATCTGTTAAGTGAAGTCGAATAGTCTTTGTCAAAATGCCTTCCAAAACCTTATTTGTAGATTCCACTTAGCCTTTGACCTTTGGATGATAAGGAGCTAACTTCTGGTGCTTGTTTTTGTATTATTTCATAATTGACTCAACTAACTTTGATGTAAATTAAGCCCCTTTATCAATAAACATCTCTTTAGGTACCCCAAAGTGAAAAAAAAAAATCTTCAAAGAGAAAATATACCATTAATTGCTCAGTATCTATTGTTAAATCCTTTGCCTTTGCCCACTTTGTCATTTAGTTTGTACATACCAATATGTACTTATTCTTTTTTGATGTTGGATTAATGGGTCCCACAAAGTCTAACCCCCACGTCTCAAATGGTTCCATAAGGACTTGCAGATGAAGAGGAATTTCATTGATAACAAATAGATGACCCATTCTTTGATAAGTATCACAGTTGATCACATACTTCTTAGCATCTTTAAAGATGCTTAGCTAACAGTATCATAGTTGGAGAATTTTATAGGTTGTCCTCTTATCTGAAAAATGTCCACCACACGACTCATCGTGACATGTTTTTAGGATATCTAACTCATCCTCTCTAACACATTTGCGGATAGCCATGTATACTAGTATAGAAAATATATTATTGAATCTAAGAGTATTTAGCACTTTTTCTAATCACTTTTTACTTTTATTTTGATGAAAAGTGTGGTGGAAACTTTTATGTAGACAAGTAATTGAAAAAATCAACAAACCAAGGATTAATAACAAAAATCACAAATAATTTTTCATCGGGAAAAATATCTATTATAGGAATGGTCTCACCAAGGTTGTTTATACAAGAAAGGAAATCTACTACCTGATTTTCTCTCCCAAGCCTTTCTAACACTGTGATGTTAAATTCCTTCAATAGTAGTAGCCATCTTGCAATTCTTCCATGTGTTATTAGTTTATTCATTAAATATCAGATGGCAAAATGGTCAATATTCACAAAGACTTCATATCCCATAATGTAATGATGAAATTTATTAACTACCTAAATAACTACAAAAAATTATTTTTCGTAACATTGTAATTACGTTTAGTTGGAGTCAAGTTTGACTAATATAGTAAGTAACATATGTTCTTTATTGTTCTCTTTGTCCTAAAACTACTGCTATGACTAAATCTAAAGCGTCTGTAGATATATGAAAAGGTAATGTCCAATCAAGCCCTCTTAATAGAGGAGTTGTAGAATTCATTTTGTGAGTATATCAAAAGAATTTTGGAAATCATTATCCCAATAAAATTCAATATCTTTTGCAAGAAGTTTAAACAATTGCAAGATAAGTTTTGAAAAAATATTAATGAAACACCTATAATACCCTTGTATGCCCTAAAATGTTTCTTACATCCATTTGGGGGGATGAATTTTTCAAGTTAACAATCACTTCAATATTATGTGGATCTACCTTGATACCCAAGAAAGATACATGATGCCCAAGGACAATTCCTCTATTAAATCATTAATAAAATCATTATTTAATGAAATATCTTGATTCTTGACATTATTTAAAACTTTCTTTAGGTTATCAAGGTATTCCTCAAAAGTATTCCCATAAACGATATCCATGTACACTTCAAAACAGTCATGGATCAAATCAGCAAAAATAACCAATATTTCCCTTGGAAATGTGATAGGCTTGTTACAATGTCCAAAAGGTAATGCTTTATAAGCATAGGTCCTCCATGAACAAGTAAATGTCATTTTATCTCGGTCTCCCAAAGTTATTCTCAATTTATTATAGCCACTGAAACCATTGAGGAACAAAAATTGTTTCTTTCCAACCAATTTATCCAGGACTTGATCTATGAAAGGAAAATGGAAATGGTCTTTTAGAGTAGCTTTATTAAGTTCCTTGTAGACTATACATACATAACCTCCATTTACTATTATTTTTTGGAACAATAACCAAGGGTGAAACACGTTGGCTTTTAGATATAGGGTAGATGAAATCTACGTCTAATAAATTATGGAGATCCTTTTTGACAATTTCATTCAAGACATCGTTCATTCTCCTTTGCAGTCATCTAACAAGTTTAACATTATCTTGAATGTATATGTGATTTTTGCATGTATTGAGGTGTATTCCTTGCATATTAGTATAATCCCAAGAAATATTTGGAATATTCCTATAATATTGCAATTAGGTGTTTAGGCTGGAAATTTTGTAATTGAGAATTGATGTTCAAAGTTTTTCTAGGGGACAATTCAATGATTTTATTGTAGGAATGTGATATAGAGTGTACAGGAAATACTTATAGATAATAATATTTAAATTGTCCATAATGCAAGTTTCTTGAAAATTATAACCTAAAAGAGAATGCAAAGAAAAATGTTGATTACTTAATAATGCTTGTTCAAAAATTGCAAGAAAATTTCCAGATTTTAAGAAATTACAAGAATTTTAGACTATTCAAAAATTATAGGATTTTCATCATTTTCATATTTTGCAAAATTTTGTGTTGTATCCAAAGTTCTCAATTACATTCCCCTAAAATACTATAGAAAATTAGGATGAGAAATGAAACGATCAATTTAATTTTCATTAGTATTTCCATGAGATTTAATGCTTCTTCAATGGTTAGTAAAGGATGAATTATTTCACTCTTTAATTTTCATCTAACCATTGATTTTTTTGCGATTCACCTTCTATTTTAGTGGGGAGATATAAAGTAATGTTTTTAAATTCGTAACCATTTGTTATCTTCACATTTCTGGAATGACGACTAATGAATACATCAACAATTGCCAACCATGGTATTCCTAAGATTAACAGATGCCCCCCCAGTGTAGATTTGGGGTGAAGGAACATAAAGTCTATTGCATATGTCCAAGAGTTAATAGAAACAATAATGTCTTCTATAATTATCTCATGTTTAATTTTTTTATCTATCATCCAATTCTAATATTGTGGGAGTTGGTCTAATGTTGTCAATTTGTAGCTTTTGCATGGTTTCTTTTGTCATCATGTTTATGGAAGAAGAAATTTTGAAGATCTAAAAAGGGGTTGACCTCTATAAGGAATATTATAAAATAATAATGGAAATAATAAAAATAAGATTATATTACATCATCAAATTTTTAAGGAAAAAAGAAAAACTACTTTTTCAACTTATATTTTCAACTAATCTCCATATGGTTTTACTCAAATTTCAAGTGGAGGTAGTCATTGGATGCATAATTTAATTTCTCATCCAAGGAGTACCCATGTTTCATACCTTTGATGGACCCTGCTACACGAAAAATGAGAAATATATGAAAAAATGTGATTGCAATCACATTTTTCATGTATATCTCATTTTTTGTGTAGCAGGGTCCATTGAAAGTAAGGAACATGGGTACTTATTGGAGAGGAATTAAATTTATCATCCAATAAGTGGCCCTACTCAAAATTGAGTAAAAATGTAGGGAAATAAGTTGAAAACATAGTTTTTCTATTTTTAATCTTTTTACTTTTTAGTCCAAAAATGGTGAATCATCCCCCATGGTTGACATCATCACCTTGAATCTTATTGGTTCTTATAAAGTTGATTTTAGTTATACATTTTTGTTTTGAGACCCTTTTTTTACTTCAAAATTTCCCTAATGGTCAATAAGTATGTTAGGAATAGAAAAATTGGTAATTGTTATTGTTACAATGGGTATGCCTAGGTCAACAATTTTTTTGACAATGATTTCAGTGATTGCTAGGCTAGCCAATCTACCTATAACTTGTATTGTTGATGGATCTTGTTTCCTCTTTCTAGTTTTCTTAGTGCACAATTTCCTTATTGTTTTTGTATTTATTGGTATGTTTGTTATTGTTCTACGTAAGGGAAATTTTATAGAAGTATTCTTCAATTCATCAATAATATCAAATTTAGGTATGGGTTTTGGTATTTCTAGTTTTTTAGGAACCAATCTCTCAGGAAAATGAGTTTTACTAGAAGTTTGAGGTTGTTCTTGTAAAGGGATAGTTTAGTTTATTGTTATTTTTTGGTTTTTTGTTTTATCTATAGTTTCTTCTTTTTGTTCTCCAATTATTACTGTAGATTTTGGTTTCACAACTCTCCCAAATCACAAATTATTCTCTTCTAACTCTTCAGGACTATTTGTTACTTTTACAAAGGATTCCTATAATTTTACTGGATTTTCATGTAATTGTACAAAAAATTGTTGTATTCCAACAGGATTGTTTTGTAAATGCATAGGAAATTCCTATAAGTTTACAGAAGCAATAAGATATGTGCGAAATGATTCAGATTTTGCATTGTAAGTAGTTTTTTTTGTTTTGTTATTTAAATTTGTAATTGGATGAGAAGGAATTTGACTAGGTTGTGGGGGTGGTTTATTAGATGGAAGTTGTAATTGTTGAGGTTTAGTTTGACATATTACACAGTGACACTAAATATTATTTCTAAAAAAGATATGGATTCAGTCAAAGTGACCTATAATATGCAATGAAAAGGAGATTTCAGGAAAACCAATGCTCTAAGCATGAAAATCAGATTCACTCAAATACAATGATAACTACTTTTAATTCAAAATGCAAACTTCTCTTGTTTACCACTCTAATCATCGTTTCAGGCATACCAAATTTAACTAATTATGATAATTTAAATTCAAAACACATTATTTACTAATCAAGAAATCAAGTATAACTAAATTTTATCCCCTAACTATGTTTTTTTATCAAATTAGGCTATTGAAGGAAAAACAGATCACACATTACAAGAATCTTAGAATTATATAGAAAAATTACATGAATTCTACAAGGGATTATAAGAATTTTATAGGATTACATAAATTTACAAAATATGTACATTTTATACATATAAGAAATAAATGATAAGAAAAATGAATGCAAACGCCATTAAATCAAGAAAATGTGAATTGAAATAGGTACAACACATACTAGAGGTCCCTCTTGGTGTAGGTTACCAGTGAATATGCTTAGAAACTAAAGAAAATTGTCTATGTTTAGAAAATTTATTCATGTATTAGGATAGCTCCAAAATTAGTATAAAACAATATTCTTATTCATAAATAGTAAGAGAAAATATGCAACTAACTCTATATGTCCTTTATTCGTGTATTTTATGCAAAATCCATCAAACTTATACTGACTTTTTGTAGAATTTTGTAGAATTTTTCCTACAAATCAGCTAGTTTTGATACCATGTAGAACTTTTTCTACAAATCAGCTAGCTCTAATACCATGTAGAAATTTCCCACCTATAGATCAACCTGGTA